>CM069140.1:67889603-68129936 GCA_035221665.1 Okamejei kenojei | reverse complement strand
CATAGAGAGATAGTATTTCCTTGTGAGTTTCATTTATTCTATTGTAATAAAAGCAAGGGAGTTTTTCCCAATTGACTGAATGCAACACTGCTTAATAAAGGCTAATTAGTCCATTATCTAGTTGTTATCACATTGTTGGGCAAATTAGTTGTCATGTTTGTCAACAAACAAAACTGCTGTTAATTAACTGAGTGCTTGGAATGTCCTATGGGTACATGGGACTCCCTTAGTCCCTTTGGAGGCTGATCATTTAGTCACTACATTCCTTGCCTGAGTTCTTTCCAAGCTCTTCACTTCGTGCCTTTGCTTTCAGAATCTCCTAAATCAGCCATTAATTGTCTTTTTGCTATCCCTTTCACCACTCCTCATTTCATATTGTATTGTATTTAACATGTTAAATGACATCCGTTCAGTCTTAAACAGACAATTGTCCCAACTTACCTGAAAAATTTAGCAGTAAGAGAAAATATCTGGTGCCAGACCAAACATCTTAAAGAAGATCTAGAGTTGGAGAATGAATTTTAGTTCCAGGTCCAGGCACTTTAAGACAATAGTTACAACGCTTGAATGATTGAAACTGGGAAATTGCTGAGGTCAGAAATTGAGAGTTTTAGGGACGGGTTGAAAACAAAGATTACAAATTTGAAAAGTATACACTAGACCAGGGGTCGGCAACCTTTTCTGCCAAGGGGCCAGGACATATGATTGTGTGCGGATGGCGGGCCACATCTAGCACGTGTACACATGGATCCCGCCCCGGATGGCAGGCAACAAATCACGTGTTCACATAGATCCCGCCCCTTCGGGACGCCACGCAGAGCACTGAGCTCAATTATCATACTCGCTCGTCCCCGGCCTACTGACAACCCCGTGTACACTTGTACACCGGATGATTTTGGGTTACGGGCTGGATTCGGCCCGGGGGCCGTAGGTTGCCGACCCCTGCGGTAGACTGTGAGCGCGTGTAGGTCAGCACGCATGAGTGAGCAAGATGGTGAGATTTAAGATGTGGCTGCAGAGTGTTTATGATGGATGATGGTTTCAGTAGTATAATCTGTTTCAACAGTAGCTTTGCTGAGGCTGGTGTGAAACACTCATTACTGCTTAGTTGACACTATTTGGCTTTAGTTACTTTATAGTGAAATATATATTTTGCAAATCAATTTGGTGTCATAAAGGATGGCATGAAGCAGGCCTATACAGCTTTAGAATGTGATCAAGGAATAGGCGAAGGAACTAAATATGGTAACTTTGGACTTCTTGGTGTTTAGTTAATGAAATTCTGCTCATTCAGCAGCAGTGATATGTTAGGAAGTTAAGGGCCTGTCCCACTTGGCTGTCATTCGCTAGCCATTTACGCGACCCTGCTAGCGTGTGGGTAGTGTGCGGCGGGTGCATGGAGTGGTGTGGAGGAGTGTGGACTTCGCCCTGAACAAAATCTTCACACGTCACCGGCCTGTCGCGTAACTGACGGCCAAAGTGGGACAGGCCCATTTGTTAGTTGTGGAACTTGACGTTCTAGATATTGCCTGTAATTATGCACTAAAATGTTGCAATGCTTTCCCAATTGTTGCAAATGAAAATCATTACATTCTAATTATTTGAATCTCAATGTTCAATTTCCTTTAACTTTTTCAAGAATCTGATCCTGAGCATTCCTCCAGTATCAGAACCATATTTTAATGCTATTTGTTCTTGGTTCAATGATCCTTGGCAGCCAAACTAACAATTTCATTCTGAAATAGTATGATAGGGAGTTTTGAAACTTAAATTGCTGATCCTTTAGGGTATTGAAGGCCAATTTTCTTTGAGGGTAAGATTTTTAAACTTTACAGGCACCTTTTGTAAATAAGAGCCTTTTTGGGCACTGAAGTTGCGTAATGTGGTTTTATCACAAACTAGTAAAATGGTCACCTGGTTGTGCCTGATGCAGTCATGTCCATCCTTTGACTTGGTCTGAATTGTCTGGGAAGCCATATGTTAGGGCTAGTTCTACATATAGTATGATAATTTCTCATGTCCTTGAGCAAGAAGTGGGACATTCAAGAAACAGGTAAGTGAGGTATTGAGATAATAACTGTTAGAAATGTTAAAATGTAGACAAAAAGTCGTGAAATGTACATGAACATGAACTATTTTCTGTTTTCTGTGTTCTTGCATGATTGTTACAGGGACTTACTGGGATTTAATTAAGTACTTTATTATTTTTAACTTTGAATGTTTTAAATGCATTCCACCAAATGCCTGAAGCTAAAGCTGCCAGCAAGAGCTGGTTTTAAGAGGGTGTGGCATTTTACCATTGTGTTGCTCGAATACAAATTTATTTCAATTCCATCTCAACACCCCCATAACCAGTCTAGTACCATAGAACTAAAAAAAAGACCCGAGTGTGAGACCAAGTGATTATTCTGAGTGCTTTTAGAAAAATATATACAGCCACAGAATCATGAAATTTTCACTATAATATTACTTGGGCTGATTTCTCATTGCTCAAGCTGCCTGTTTGTGCTTGGGAGGGGAAGTATTTGGTGTTTAATCCACATATATGCCCCATAACAGTAGAAATGGTATTGTTCTTATTGAGCCCTATGTTCAACTATTTTAAATGGCTCAATTGCATCAATGCATCATTGTCTATTAGTCAAGTATTGAAGCGCATGGCTGATATGCTTTATGGCCCTGTCCCACGATGCAAGTTCATTCAAGAGCTCTCCTGAGTTTAAAAAAAAAGTCAAACTCGTGGTAAGCACGGAGAATGAACGTAGCGGGTATGTCGGAGCTCGGGGACGTCTCTTAGCAGCTCGTACCGCTAATGGCAGGTACTCGGGAAGACTTGCAAACGGCAGGTAAGCTTGGGAAGACTCATGAAGATTTTTCAACATGTTGAAAAATGTCCACGAGAGCCCCGAGTACTGACGAGTGGCCATTACCGTAAATCTCCGAGTTCGAATCAGGGCAAACTCGGGAGAGCTTTTTGAATGAACTCATACAGTGGGACAGTGCTTTAACTTTCTGTCTGTCCTGTCAACCAGATCACTCTGTTGAATTATCTCCAGTTTTGTTGCAGTTGAGAACTTTTGAGAGGATTTCAACTTGATGTGCATGGTGTCCAATCCAGTGGGTCATGATTGTTTCGATCATGTTTCCTTGCAGCAGTGGTGAAGGCTTTTGGCATATTGGCATTCATCAGTCAGGGAATTGAGCATAGAAGTTGGGACATTATGTTACAGTAATGTACCAGTGAGGCCGCACTTGGGAGTATCGCGTTCGATTTTGGTCACCCTGCTATTGGAAATATGCTATTAAGCTGGAAAAAATAGTGAAGAGAAGATTTATGAGGATGTTGCCAGGACTTGAGGGCTGAGCTAGAGGAAGGGGATGGGCAGGCTAGAACCTTATTCGAGGTGATCTTAAGAAGGTCTGTGCAATCATTAGGGGAATAGATGTGGTGCATGCAGAGTCTTTTTCCCTGAGTCGGGGAATGAAGAACTGTAGAGGGCTTGGATTTAAAGTGGGAGGGGAAAGATTTAATCGGAACCCGAGGGGCAACTTTTTCCACACAGAGGATGGTGGGTATATGGAACGAGCTGTCAGTCGCTGGTGCAATGACATTAAAAAAAAAAACACACATTTGGACAAGAAGGATAGGAAAGGTTGAGGGAAATGGGAGTACCTTAGAATGGGCATATTGGTTGGCATCGATGAGTTGAGCCAAAGTGCTTGTTTGCTTGCTGTATGATTCTATGACTAAGTGTTGCCAATGAATCATCGGATCCCATAACATTATCGTTTTATCTGCATAGATTAGATATTATTGTTTATGGAATAGTGATTTATTCCAATGAGATATCATCTCAGAGTGGTCCGCTCTGAATCTCCGTCAACTAGAAAAAGAGACAATGTTTCCATCTATTGTAATATGGGAACTTAGGGCAATGTCGACCAAGAGAGCAAGACCTTCAGGTGAATGACCTGATTGTTTAGAAACAGTTTTGATTAAAAAATGGAAGTGTTTTCTATGTGTAAAGATATCGTCCATAAGGTAGCATTCACATGAACTTTGTGTTATAGAGTGATACAGTGTGAAAACAGGCCCTTCGGCCCAACTTGCCCACACCGGCCAACAATGTACCAGCTACTCTATCCCACTTGCCCGTGCTTGGTCCATATTCCTCAACCTGTCCTATCCATGTACCTGTCTAACTGTTTCTTAAACGATGCGATAGTCCCAGCCTCAACTACCTCATCTGGCAGCTTATTCCATACACCCACCACCCTTTGTGTGAAAAAGTTGCCCCTCGGATTCCTATTAAATCTTTTCCCCTTCACGGTGAACCTATGTCTGGTCCTTTGATTTCCCCTACTCTGGGCAAAATAATCTGTGCATCTACCCGATCTATTCCTCTCATGATTTTGTATCTATGATATCTTCCCTCTTCCTCCTGCCCACATTATCTACCTGTAACTCGACCTTCAAGGACCATGCACCTGTACTCCTAGATCCCTCTACAACACTACTCAGAGGCCTACCATTTACTGTGTAGGTCCTGCCCTTGTCCGACATCCCAAAATGCAACACCTCACACTTTTCTGTATTAAATTCCATCAACCATTCCTCTGCCCACCTGGCTAATCGATCCAGATCCTGCTGCAATTGTTCACAACCATCTTAACTATCTGCAAAACCACTAGCTTTTGTAGCATCAGCAAACTTGCTAATCATGCCCTGTATGTTCTCATCCAAATCATTGATGTTCTTGCATATATTGTGTTTGCGGCAGATATTTTTATTTGGCTGATAGTTTGTATAAATATTTTTTATTGAAATGCAAATGTTCTTTGCTTGCATTTCTTGTCACGTTGTAAATATATTGCATTCACATTTTATTTTGTGACTTTAATGTTTGGGAGAAAGAAGCAATTTGTAATGGTTTAAATGTGAAACAGATTTGTGAACTGGAAGAGTTTGCATCTTTTCATACGTCTGTTTTGGAACTGATTGAATAGCCATGCACCAAGAAATGTACGGATAGAGACAACATTATGAAATGAGTAGGAAGGAACTGCAGATGCACATCTGAAGAAGGGTCTTGACCGGAAACGTCGCCCATTTCTTCCCTCCAGAGATGCTGCCTGTCCCGCTGAGTTACTCCACCATTTTGTGTCTATCTTCATTATAAAATAAGTACTAGTGCATGAAATCCACATTTACGAATGTGAGGTTTATTGACTAATAACAATTCTTCTCAAACATTTGGCCGAAATAAGAATGCTCAGCAGGATGGAAAACGTAAAAAGTTGCAACTTTATTATAGATCCCTTCTCGTTGCTGTATGTTTCTTATTTCAGATTTCAATTCTTCTGCCGTTTTCATTTTAATTTTGATTGCACAAAAACTAATATAATTGTATAACTTTCTCTTTCTCTTTAGCCCTGGACAGTCTTGGCTTTTGCTCGTACATTAGTGAAGTAAAGGAAGTCTTGCAAGAATGCAAAACAGTAGCACTAAAGAGGAGAAAAGCAAGTTCGCGACTAGAGAACCTTGGCATACCAGAAGAAGAATTATTGAGGCAGCAACAGGAGCTATTTGCAAAAGTAAGTGACTTATGTGAGCATTTAGATGTTGTTATTTATAAAGGGTTATTACTATATTTTGGTTTTAGATCAAAGATGTGAGTTTTTATTGTGATCTTTTAGTAAAGTTATAATTAAATTATATTAAATCCATTAGGGATAGGGCCTTGGGCTTCCCACAGACAGCAAAAAATGCAGATACCTCAAAGACCCTCTTCTATGAACCCACGCAAATACAAGTATACCCCATAATGCTCAAAAAGCAATTACAAGCGTTAATAAGCACATTATGGGTAAAATACCTAAAGGCAATTGATATTAGCAAACAGCTTTCATTGAAACTCAAACACAAATCTGTTTTGAAATTTCAAGGTACTGCTGTGTAAATAAAGATTGCTTTCTATTAGAGCAGTACACAATGAGCCATTTGACACAAGTGGTCTCAAAACTGCTTGTATACTGTATTTATACCACACTAATTGGTTCCCCAATGTGCATGTATGTAGATTAGCTGTGGGGAAAAATTAGGATGGGGCTTAAGGCCAACTTCATGAGTGCAAGGATCACAAATCAGCGGAGAACGAGGCTTGGAGTGTATAGCTCAAGGATGAGTTTAGAGATACAGTGCGGAAATGGGCCTGTTGCCCCACCAGTGATCTCCACACACTAACATTATCCCACACACACTAGGGACAATGTACAATTTTACCAATTAGCCTACAAACCTTTGTCTTTGGAGTTTGGGAGGAAACCGGAGCACCCAGAGAAAGCCCACACAGGCCACAAGGAGAACATACAAACTCCATACAGGCAGTACCGTAGGCAGGGTCAAACCCGGATCTCTGGCGCAGTGAGGCAGCAACTCTACTGCTGCGTCAGTGTGCCGCCATGTGAAGCTACTGCGGAGCATTATTCTGATTTGAGGTTATTTTTGGTCGTGTTTCTTTTCACACCACAATGTGAGGTTTTCCACTTTGGTAGCAAAAACAGGATGGAGGATTAATATCTAAATGGTGTCAAGTTGGGGAAATGCAGGTACAGCAGGCAGTGAAGAAAGCGAATGGCATGTTGGCCTTCATAACAAGAGGAGTTGAGTATAGGAGCAAAGAGGTCCTTCTGCAGTTGTACAGGGCCATAGTGAGACCACACCTGGAGTATTGTGTGCAGTTTTGATCTCCAAATTTGAGGAAGGACATTCTTGCTATTGAGGGAATGCAGTGTAGGTTCACAAGGTTAATTCCTGGGATGACGGGACTGTCATATGCTGAGAGAGTGGAGCGGATGGGCTGTATACTCTGGAATTTAGAAGGATGAGTGGGAATCTTATTATGCTAGAGGCAGGAAACATGTTCCCGATGTTGGGGGAGTCCAGAAGCAGGGGCCACAACTTAAAAATAAGATGAGGAAACACTTTTTCACACAGAGTTGTGAGAGTGGAATTCTCTGCCTCAGAGGGCGGTGTGGGCAGGTTCTCTGGATACGTGAGAGAGCTAGATAGGGCTCTTAAAGATAGCGGAGTCAGGGAATTTGGGGAGAAGGCAGGAACGGGGTACTGATTGGGGATGATCAACCATGATCACATTGAATGGCAGTGCTGGCTCAAAGGGCTGAATGGCCTACTCCTGCACCTATTGTCGATTGTCACTCAAGATGTTCTAATAGTTCTGACCTTCTACTTATAATTATTGAGAGCAATGGTGAGCACGCGTGATTGGATAAGTTGTTCCCAATTAACATGGCAGCTGTAACCAATTAGATGGTTGTACAAAATAGCTGGAACTATAGAGAAAAGGAGCCAGGTAATTAACTTCCATCGACATTCGGATTAATAATGTAATTCTGGAAATGTAACCTGATAAGATTTTGGAGAATTAAATGAAAAAAGCCAATTAATTCAGCTATTGAAGCAATGTCTATATTATTTCCATTTGAACACACGGAAATGGGTACATTTATTGATTTTCTGTGAATAGATAGAAAGGAACTCGAGAATTACAAATTTACTTGACTCTGTCATCATTTGGACAGTGTGGTTATGCACTTAATAAAAACTGATTTAAATTGAGCTCTGCTTGGTTTGCACTTGCCAAACCATTCCATTTTCACACAACACCATGAAAATGGCACAGCTACATTGGAGAGATAAGCACCAAAATTGCACTGTGCGCAAATAATTACCGTAACAGGAGATCAGAGAAGATAAAAGTTCTACAATCAATTCAGAAAGGAAAAGCAAATTTGAGTTGTACAAAATGTATTGAAGCCATATCATTTTACCGAACAGTAAATGTCTAAATTCTTTTCACTTCTAATAAACACAATAAATACTTGAAATCAAATACAGTAGGGAAGTGAGAAGTTGGATGCATGACCAAAAGCATGTGAGCAATAAATGAAATCTCATGTGTTCCCAGTGGCCGATGAGTAGAATGTTCTTCCCCCCCCCCCCCCCCCGTAAGAAGTCTGTACCTTTGGCTTCATATATTGAGATAGAATCCCCGTGTGCAAGACCTTGGATCACTCTCTTAGTGTGTTTTGATCAGTCTTGCTTCCAATGTGTATCCCGCTTAAAGTAATGTTTTAGTCTTTTAATAGGCGCAGCAGTATCTGTCGCAACATGCCTTGCGTGAATGTATTTCAAGGTACGGTTAGAATTGCTTTTACTTAGCCATAAGAAACCAGGGGAAATTTGCGTCATCTTGTCCAAGCATAAAATGAAGGAATACTACTCTGGTTGCTTCAATGTACCATTGAATCGCTAGTGTAGCTATTACCAAAATAAATGTTAACCATAAAACCACATAGGATAGGCCAGGTTTAGAGAGATATGGGCCAAACGCAGGCAGGTGGGACTGGTGTAGATGGGACATGTAAGTCGATGTGGGTAAGATGGGCTGGAGGGCCTGTTTCCACGCTGTATGACTCTATGGGTGTGGCAGTCTTGTGGTTTAAATTACTCATTTAGAAACCCAAAAGTCAGGATGATCTGACAACATTAGTTCAAATCCTATCATCAAAGTAACTCAACCACTATGCTGCTATCACATCCAAGATTCTTGAAATAAGCTGCATCTTCATTAAAAAAAAATAGTTCTTTGGGGTGCTTTTAAGGATTTAAAACCTTTTAAGGCCAGAGTTCTGAATCATTGATCTCGAGCCACTAGGATCGTGGAATTTCAATGCATGTAACCTAAGGTAAATCCAGTTTCCGTATTAGTATCCACAAAACTGCTAGATTTATATGAAAACCCAGCTGGTTAATTGATATTCTTCGGTGAAGGTATCTTGGCATCTTAATGCTTTTCATACAGGTCGTGTTTGGTTGCCATTTTAATGCTTGATTTTTCTTCAAAGTTACTTAAATCCTGTTATCACTAAAATACAATTTTGCCAGCTTGCATCAAATTTAGTTTTGTTTTATTCCAATCGCTATCATTAGAGAAAATTGCCAATCTGACTGTCCTGCTCCCAACACCTGTCTTCAGAACCTTTATTTGCTCCTAACTCTAATCCACCAAATTCAAATCTTTGACCGTGCCTCTTTACCACCAACCCCTGCCTATACATGCAGCTTCATCGGGTTCCTAAAACTATTGTGCCATCCATTATTTTAATTCTGGCTTTTACACGTCCCTTTCCCATGCCACCCTGTCTCAACAAGCACATGCATTTCATTTATAATTATACAATCTCACATCATTGGGTATGCTTCTCAATCTCTGAACTTGGCTACCTAGCAAGATTTATGTCTTTTTCGGCCACCTTCTAACGCTTCCCCAGAAAGTTACCCTCCTTTACCAAGCCATGGTGGCACAGAGGGGCAGAGGTAGAGTAGCCAGAGACCCAGGTTTGATCGTGACTGAGTGCTGTCTGTGCAAAATTTGTACGTTCTTCCTGTGACTGCATGGGTTTTTTGTTTTTGGCTGATCGGCGTGGCCAAAGGGCCTACTTCTGCACTGTATCTCTAAAGTCTGAGCTGCTTTGGCGAGTTGCATTGAAAGCTTTTTACTTTCAAGTTGCCTTGATAGCTCGGTAAGAACACAGTGATTTCAATAAATTGCTTCTCACGCTTTGATTAATTATAGACAATCCATTCATTATTAACCCACAAAAGATTTCTTCCCCAGTTTCTTGCTCTTTTCCCCCACGCCACTTTCAAACTTGTCGATCTTGAGTTCTTGTTGGGACTTGCATTTGCATTCATCTGGGTCTCGGTGATGTTGGGCAATAGCCCAAACGATATGACCTTCATATTTGCTCGGTGTGTTCAATGGCCTCCTGTTTCTCCGTTTCTATGATTCTTTGACCCAGATCATGTAACAAGTGGGGCAGTTTTCTAAAAGTACACATTTCTGGTACATTGCAGGAACTGTTTCTTTAAATCATTCTCGATTCTTGCCATACAGTTTCCACCTGCAGATGAAATTTAATTTGAAGCAAAATTGAAGAGCAAGTTATATACGGGTGTTTGTAAACATTGCCCTAATATTCATAATTGTAGTTTCCCGATCCCTATTTTGTGCAATTTCCTATCCTGGCTCCCTTCTGCCGCTCCATTTCTGCCTGACTGCCCTTGTTGCTTTGTTCCCATATGTATTGAAATCTGATCAGCTGGATCATTGTGGGATTATTACGTTGTCCTTCTGTCAGTGTGACCTTCAGAGTCATTTGGCAGATCACCACGTTTCTACGGCAAGTATTTACAGATGTCCTTTAATCTTCTGGAATTTTTTTGAGTATGTGATAAGTGAAAAGGATAAAGGAGAGCCAGTGGATGTAGTGTATCTGGACTTTCAGAAAGCCTTTGATAAGGTCCCACACAGGGGATTAGTGGGCAAAATTAGAGTACGTGGTATTGGGGGTAGGGTATTGACAAGGATAAAAAATTGGCTGGCTGACAGGAAACAGAGTAGGAATTAACGGGTCCCTGTCAGAATGGCAGGCAGTGGCGAGTGGAGTGCCGCAAGGCTCGGTGCTAGGGCCGCAACTATTTGCAATATATATTAATGATTTAGACGATGGGATTAAAAGTAACACTGGCAAATTTGCAGATGACAAAAGCTGGGTGGAGGTTGCAGGGTGACTTGGAACAGGTTGAGTGAGTGGGCAGATGCACTGCAGATGCAGAATAATATAGATAAATGTGAGGTGATCCACTTTGGCAGCAAGAACACGGAGGCAGATTGTTATCTCAATGGTTCCTGATTAGGAAAAAGGGAAGTGTAACGAGATCTGGGTGTCCTTGTACACCAGTCACTGAAAGTAAACGTGCAGGTACAGCAGGCAGTGAAGAAAGCTAATGGCATGCTGACCTTCATAACAAGAGGATTTGAGTATAGGATTAAAAAGATCCTTCTGCAGTTGTGCAGGACGCTGGTGAGACCACAGCTGGAATATTGTGTATAGTTGCGCTCTCCTAATTTGAGGAAGGACATCCTTGCTATTGAGGTAGTTCAGTGTAGGTTCAGGAGGTTAATTCCCAGGATAGCGGGACTGTCATATGAGGAAAGATTGGAAAGACTAGGCTTGTATTCACTGGAATTTAGAATGAGAGGGGATCTTATAGAAACTTATAAAAGGACTGGACAAGCTAAATAGGCTGTGCGCCAAGGTGCTTTTTCGTTTAAATTTGTGACCCAAATCACGTAACTACCTGAATTTTTAACATATTGTGTAAAAATATTGCAGAAATCATGCCTGAATCTTGTCAAGACCAAAACTTGCACGTATTTTTAAAAGGAGGAAAACCTCCAATTTTCTGAGTAGTAATTGTCCTATCAATGCACGTTTGACTTTGGTCAATTGGCGTCCGACGCAATCACGCGCTTTGTTTCATGGTAGCTAGACAGCGAGCACACGGAGATCATGGCTGCCTCCTAATTACATCAAAATAATAGCAAGTTTTCAAAAAAATAAAGGTAATGCTAACCTTGCTGATAAATTTGTTTTACAATTGATTTATGTTTGTAAAGTTATGCTGTGAACTGTTAAATAAAAATGTTGAGCTAGGGTTAGGGTCAGTCCGTCAGTCGATCGGGCTGTCGGAGGACGGTGGATGGTGTGAAGGGTCGGTCGGGCTGGACTCCCCCATGGTTGTGGGAGTCCAGAACCAGGGGCCACAGTCTAAGAATAAAGGGGAGGCCATTTAAAACTGAGATGAGAAACAACTTTTTCACCCAGAGTTGTAAATTTGTGGAATTCTCTGCCACAGAAGGCAGTGGAGGCCAATTCACTGGATGAATTTAAAAGAGAGTTAGATAGAGCTTGAGGGGCTAGCGGAATCAAGGGGTTTGGGGAGAAGGCAGGCACGTGTTGCTGATTGTGGATTAGCCATGATCACAATGAATGGTGGTGAAGGCTCGAAGGGCCAATTGGCCTATTTTCTATGTTTATGTTTCCATGTAATTTGCTTTATTACAGGCCAGACAGCAGCAGGCAGAATTAGCCCAGCAGGAGTGGTTGCAGATGCAGCAAGCTGCCCATCAAGCACAGTTAGCAGCATCAGCCACATCCAATCCACTCAATAAAGCAGGATCGTCACAAGATGAAGATGAAGAGGATGATGTTTAAATTTAACCAGCAAATTTACTTTTACACAGATGTCCTTTTACCGCACATTAACAGTGACCTGGCCCGCCTGCAACTTTCTGCTACATTTACAACTTTGCAGGCTGGCTATTGGTGTCAGGGGGTCATTGGGCAAGTTAAAACTGTCATGAGTTTTCATGTGTAACAACCAATCACTTATATGTGGAAATGCAGAGGATTGGAAGTTCTTAGAATATTACATTTATACAACGGGCAGCCGGAGATGGGAGCATCAAATCAATGCAGTACTTTAACGCTCCACAGCCTGTTTCTTGCATCTTTCTGAAAATCAGTATTGTTAATGCTCGTGAATCTGAGAATTAATGCTTCAGTTTGTGTAACCGTTTGCTCCCTTACTGTTTAATACTGAAAGCAAATTTATTGTGGCTTATTTAAGTTTGCAATTGAAATGTTTTTTTTTAATGAGCAACTTGTAACAAGGGTGAAACTGACTTTAAAAAAAAAGTTAACCTGCCCTTGCTTGACGGAGTTCACAGAATTTTAAAGAGTAACATTATTATTAACTTTGATAAAACCAGATAGCCAGATCTATAGTTGGCTATTTAGTCTTAATTTTACATGGCATATGTCCTTGCTTCATGGTTAGTTTTAACCCCCAGGTGTAATGTAAGTCTATTTCCAGAAGTAAGGGTTGAAAGCAAAACACATTGTTGTTAGCAGTTACAGTACCAAAGAGTGAATTCGACATTGGAAAAATTGGCACATGAAATGGGCTCTTCAGGACGCGTGTTAACTGCTGCTTAAATGTTTTTGTACTGTAATGTTTCATGTTCTTTAACAAATATGCATTACTATTGATGATTTTGGGATTGGCAAATGTCATCTGTGGAAGATTTCATTGTGGAGCAAATGTTTTTTTTTTAATCTGCATTGCCGGGTTGATTGTGCTGGCTAATACATAACTTCCATGGTGCTTATTGTTCTTACATTTTTCATGTGCTGGTTCTCTTAGCAATAAAAAGACAGGTTTTTATTTTAAAAAAGTAAAATATTTTGTATTTATTTTGTCTACTTCAAAACTCAGAGGTTATTGAGGAGTGATGTAAAATGGATGCTTGATGGACAACGTAGACTTGGGCCGATGGTCCCGTTTCTACACAGTATGGCTTTCACTTTGTTTTCTTCTGAGAGAGCCTTCAACTTATAGTTTAGTGATTTTTGGCCACTGGAGAAACATAACCAATGGCATACAAATCCTTATTGCTTCTGTAATATTAGCAAAGCATTGATAGAATTGTGTAAAATGTTTTGTACTTTCCTCCTTTGCCGTTTATTAGTTAATGTTCAGATTTGTATCCATTTGTACATTTGTTCATTAAGAGCTCCAGTATTTGTGGCGTTTACAACAAGGCTACTGGTGTGGTTGCAAAGCAACTGTTCCCATTGATTTTTGTGAAATAATAATTTCAGTTCAAGCATGAACTGAAAATAGAATAATTTCTGTCTTTCCTATTGTTTGGGCTTCTGCCTAAGGCCACACTTCTCAGGAATTCTGCAAGCAGGTGTTTTAAGGATGTAATTTTGTGATTTTTATTTTGTTTCACTAATACCTATACAAACATTTAAAGGCAATCCATTCCCCCTTTTAACATGTGGAATATATTTTGGGGGAAATAGATCTTGCCTCTTGTTGGTAATGCAGTGCGTTGTGTATGACAAATAGGATATCAACCATTTATTTAGCAAAAAAAGTATTCATCAGTTTCAATTTTGGAGATACAGCATGGAAATGGGCCCTTTGGCCCGCCAGCGATCACTGGTCCAGCAGCTTGATCTTTATGTCATCCAATGCCATTTTTGACATCCCTTATAAGGTACCAATACTCCTCTGGGTATTGAGGAAAGAATTATTCCTTTAGACTTGCAGAAAGGATTAAGGAAAATTGTAGATACAGGGAACTGCAGATGCTGGTTTATAAAAGACAGTACTGGAGTGACTCAGCAGGTCAGGCAAGATGACCAAGATGGATAGGTTTAAGAAGGAACTGCAAATGCTGGAAAATCGAAGGTTAGACAAAAATGCTGGAGAAACACAGCAGGTGATGCAGCATCTATGGAGCGAAGGAACCCTTCTTCAGAAGAAGTGATTCTGCCTGACCTTTTTTGTAAGCCAGCATCTGCAGTTCCTTGTGTCTACTTCCTCTTCCCTCTGACAAGGGCAGTCATGGTGGTGCAGCAGTAGAGTTGCTGCCTTGCAGCGCCGGAGACCCGGGTTCGATCCCGACTACAGGTACTGTCTGTACAGAGTTTGTATGTTCTCTCCAAGACCTGTGTGGGTTTTCTCCGAGATCTTCGGTTTCCTCCCACACTCCAAAGACGTGCAAGCTTTTAGGTTAATTGGCTTGGTAAATGTAAAAATTGTCTCGAGTGGGTGTAAGATAGTTTTAATATGCGGGGGTCACAGGTTGGCGGGGACCCGGTGTGCCGAAGGGCCTGTTTCCGTGATGTATCTCTAAAAGTAAAAACTAAAATTTCTTTGTGGATGCAGCACCTGCCATTTATCTTCTCCCCATATATCAGGGCTCCAAACCAGTCTTTCTGGTTGAAGTTACAATTTCCTTCTATTATTTATTTGTGAAAGCACTACTTTCAGTTTGGTTTGCTCTTTGCTGTTCGTCATGCAGGCTTTGCCACACTGGGGAGACCAACTGCATTATGGTAATAGTCTGGTGAAATACCTCAGTTTAATCCGTATGCATGCCCGCAAGTTTTCAATTCTGTCTTTAATTTTCTATGCCTGCCTCTTCACTCACTCAGCACCAGCGACATCTCCCCAATGGAAGGTTATTGACATGCAATGGTAATTATATTTCTCCCTCTGTAGATGCTGCCAGATCTGTTGTAATTACATTTTAAAACTTGTTTTTAATTTGAAGAAAAATGTTAAACATTTTGTTTGAGTATGTGATGGAAAGATTTTTAGTGGCTATGTATTTATGCCATTAACAGGTCTATGGTTAAGTGTTGGAAGGAACTGCAGATGCTGGTTTACACCGAAGATAGACACAAAATGCTGGACTAACTGAGTTAATCCAGCATTTTGTGTCTCTATGGTTAAGTACTTCACTCTGATCTCTCGCACACTGCTTCAATATAGAAAGCCTTGTATCTTTGGTAAAACTCTTTATTTACCAATGCACATGTAAGCTAAAACTAAACCAAATGATTAATTTAATATCTGGACTACATTTCTTCCCACCCTGCTTCCTGTAAGGACTCCATCCCCCTACTCCCATTTCCTCCGTCTACGCCGCATCTGCACCCAGGATGAGGTGTTCCAAACCAGGGCATCGGAAATGTCCTCATTCTTTAGGGAACGGGGGTTCCCCTCTTCTACTATAGATGAGGCTCTCTATACAACACCTCCGCCAGAGTGAGGCCCACCATAAATTGGAGGAGCAGCACCTCATACTTCGTTTGGGTCGTTTACACCCCAGCGGTATGAACATTGACTTCTCCAATTTCAAGTAGTCCCTGCTTTCTCCTTCTTTCCCCTCCCCTTCCCAGCTCTCCCACAGCCCACTGTCTCCACCTCTTCCTTTCTTCTTCCCGCCCCCCTCACTGCCACATCAGTCTGAAGAAGGCTCTCGACCTGAAACGTCGCCTATTTCCTTCGCTCAATAGATGTTGCCTCACCTGCTGTGTTTCTCCAGCACTTTTGTCTACCTTTGATTTTCCATCATCGGCAGTTCCTTCTTAAAAATGTAATAGCCTGGTTCTTTAAGTTGCATTTTAACTTTCCATTTATTTATATATTTCAGAAGCATGGAGACAGCCCTTTAAGTGCTTTCCTTCTCCAAGAAACCACTCTCTACCCATGCAAACAATAATCCTTCATACAAACTCTTTTTGGTCTCTAAACCTGAATTTGTTTCCAAATTACATTCTTCTTTCTCGCAACATGTTTGTCAGATTTTAACAGTAACAGATTCCCTTCAACTGCCAATGGAACATTGCCACTCTACTAACTCTACAACCTTTTGATATGGTTCAACCATAGTCAACTGGTGCTTCTCGTTCACCGTTTGACTCGATGGGAACACCATTGCTTGATTTACCTATTAACAATCAAATTTGCTTTATAATCTAATTCGCACACTTTGAAACCATCCCATCCCAAACACAACCATCACCCCTTGTTATCCTCTCAATTGTTGGTTTCCATGTTTCCAACCAAAACCATGCCACCCTATATTGGCGTTTCCGTCAACTAAGACCATGTCAGTGGGCATTGGAATAACCTCATCTATCCTAATGTTTTCCTGAATATGTGCGTGTCCACTCTGAACCATTACAACTGGCTTTGTTTACATTTGGGACACTAGCTTCAGCCTCAGGTTTTTCAACCTCTAACCGAATGTGAAATTCTTCCAATGCCTTAACCAATCTTTGCTACAATGTCCTTCACTAAGAGCTCATTATTTCTGTCTCATTACACAATACCAGATCGGACATAGCCTGCTCCTTGACGGGGTCCTCTACACTGTAGTAGGAAGCAGCCCAAAACACTCTTAACCTGGTCTTGAGATTAATAGAGCAGGGAACAGTACAGCACAGGAAAAGGCTCCTTGCTCTTTGGCCCCCAATGACTGTGCTGAACATGATACCAAGACCAACTCTTACCTGCCTGCACGTAATCCATATCCCTCCATTCCATGCATATCCACGTGCCTATCCAAAATTCTCTTAAAATGCCACTCTGGTATCTGTCCGGCAGTATGTAGGTGTTTCAGGCACACACCACCCTCAGTGTAGGTAAAAAAAAGAAAATACATGCCCTGTACATCTCCTTTAAAGTTTGCTCCTTCTTCCTTAAAGCTATGCCCTCTAGTATTTGATATTTCCATCCATCCTGGGGAAAAAAGATTCTGACTGTCTACCCTATCCATGTCAACTCTGTCAATGTTAGCAAACTGATTTGTGTAGTTGTAATCGCCCATTATTATTGCAGTACTATCTTGCATCTTCTCATTAGTCTTAATTTACATTTGGCCTAGATACAGCAACTTCAAGAGGACCTTTATACCAATCCCACTCGCATCTTCTTGCTCTTACTATTTTGTTTTTCCACCAAAACTGATTCTGCATCTTGAGTTTCTGAGTCAATATCCTGAAGATGTTGTGACCTCATTCTTTATTAACAGAACTACTCCACCTTTTCCTGTCCGAAACAGCAACTGCCCCCTAATTGTTCGAATCCTGACCATGGTCACCATGTATCTGTTATGGCTACCAGACTATGCCCATTTGTTTCTAATTTTGCCATCACCTTGTCTATCTTGATATTAATTCCGCATGCATTCTCATAATACGTTTACTTCTATTGTATAATTTTCCTTGCTCTGACTGTTTGCTGGGATACTGTTATGCTTGTGTGATCTGCCCATTAGGGTGGCACAGTAGTAGAGTTACTTGCAGCACCAGAGACCCAGGTTTGATCCTTGAGTTTGTTCGTCCTCCCTGTCGCCGCATGGATTTTCTCCGGGTGCTTTGGTTTCCTTCCACAAGCCAAACATGTATAGGTTTGTAGGTTAATCGGCTTCAGTAAAATTGTCAATTGGCTCTAGTGTGTAGGATAGTGCTACTGTATGGGGATCTCTGGTTGGCGCTGAAACGGTGGGCCGAAGGGCCTGTTTCCATGCTGTATCTCTAAAGTCATTCTCAAAGTACTTTATCAATACCCCATGTCAATGCTCTTAATGCCATTGTCTTTTGCTTTCATTTTGCCTTCCTCCTTCCCTTTCATGTGTTCCCATTCAACTTCCATTTTGGCTTACTTTCTGATTCTTCCTTTGGGTTCCCATTTCCCTGCCAAGCTTGTTTAAGCCCTTCCAATATCCCTATTGGTGGATATTGGCCCTTTTCCTGTCTTGGTGCAATGCGTCTGGCTTCTAGAAGTCCCACTGACTTAGGAATCGGAAGCCTTCCTTCCCACACTATCTCTTCAGCTATCCCGCACCAATACATTGTTCCCTGAAAGTGGCAACGCAGATAGACAGGAATGCGTCTCGCTGGCTTGCCTTCATCGGTCAGGACACAGAGTACAAGAGTTGTGACATTGTGTTACAACTATACAAGACATCGATTAGATCACATTTGCAATCTTGTGTGCAGATCTAGTTGCCTCGCTGTCATTATGCTGAATAGGGTGCAGTACAACATTTACAAGGATGTTACTGGATTTGGATGGCATGAGTCATAAGGAGACTGGATAGGCTGGGGCTTTTTTCCTTGGAGCGTATGAGGCGGAGTGATCTGATAAATCTATAAAATCATGAGGGGCAGAGATAAGGTGATGGTCGCAGTCTTCTTCCCAGGCTAGGGTAGTCTAAAGTTAGACGGCATAGATTGCAGGTGAGAGGAAAAAGATTTAAAGGGTTCCTAAGGGGCAACTTTATCCAGGCAGAGGGTGGTGTGTGTGCGTTTCAAGCTGCCAGACGAAACGGGAGAGGCAGGTGAATTTATACTGTTTAAAAGACTTTTGGACAAGTACATAGATAGGAATGGTTTGGAGGATGTGGGCCAAATGCAGGCAACTGGGACTGGCTCAGGTAGGCAAATTAATGGTATGAAGGGGTTAACGAAAAGGACATGTTTCCATGCTGTATCATTCTGTGCGTTCACACAAGGGGTGATGGATATATATCTGTTTCATTTTCCTATTTCTATATTCACTGGCACATGGAAGATAGACAGACACAGGGTCTGAAGAAGGGTCTTGACCCGAAACATCACCTATACCTTTTCTCCAGAGATGCTGTCTGACCCGCTGAGTTACTCCAGCTTTTTTGTGTCTATCTTTGGTTTAATCCAGCGTCTGCAGTTCCTTCCTACACATTTCACTGGCACATGGCACCGGTAGTGGTCTGGGGAATGCCACTTTTGAGGAATGGGAAGCAGAGGGAGGTGCGTGATAGAGAGAAGCAGAAAAAAAAAGAGTCGCGTGAATCCATGGGAGCGGAGGGGAAGACGGGGTGGAAGATTAAAACCTTCACGTGGTCCGCCCTGTTTCGACTAATGCAATCAACTCGACGTGCACAAACAGAAGATCAAATAGAACACGGAAGAAGAAGAAGAAGAAGAGGGGAAGGACGAAGGACATGCTGGAAGTGTTTGACAGGTCTAGCAGCATGTGTGGAAAGAGAAAGTTATCATTTCAGGTGGAAGACTGTTTATTGGAACACACTTCTGCTTTTCCTTCCACTGATCCTGCCTGATCTGTTATGTGTTTCCAGCGTTTTCAGTTTTGGTTTCATTATCTTTTTCGTTTTAAATCTTTTTTTAAATTATGCAAAATCAATCAACTTAATTGCTTTACCACCTCCAATTTGTCACATATGCATTGGTATTACAATAACAGTACTTTGTATGGTAATCTCTCTAAAGAGAGAGAGAGAAAGCTTCTTAAGTCTATCAATTAATGCCTTTTTTGTCTCTGAATCTCGAAAATGTGGTTGTTCTTTTATTCAGTGCATTTGTTTTGTTAAATTCACAACGCTCATTGTTATTGCTGCTTTTGTTGGTGAGTTCCTACAGGCATCAGTTAATCTTTTACTCACTACAAATGCTTCTTTTGCTCAATCTCTAAAGCTCACTGCTCTCTGCTCATGGCCAATCCTCAAACAGAGTTCTTTGTTAAAGCCTTCCTACCATTTCAATAGCTTTTAACCAAGCAAAATGTATCATATGTATAACCATGCGATTAAATGTTAAATATTTTACAACAATGTTCTTGTTATTTCCATTATTAAAGATTTTTATCAATCTACCTGGTACTTTCAAACAAACAAATGCCCAAGCATTTTCACCCGGCTAAAAGATAGTGGGTGTTATAGTCGTGGAGTCTTACAGCAGTGAAACAGGCACTTGAGCCCAACTTGCCCACACTGGCAAACTTGTGCCATCTACACTAGTCGTACCTGCCTGTGTTTGGTTCGTTCGTATCCATCTAAAATTGTACCTGCCTAATTGTTTCTTAAAGGTTGCGATATTACGTGCCTCAACTACCTCCCCCAACAGCTCATTCCATATATCTATCACCCCTTGTGTGAAAAAGGTATCCCTCGGGCCCCCCCCCTCACCTTAAACCTATGTCCTCTGGTTCTCGATTCCCTTACTCTGGGCAAGAGACTCTGTGCCTCTCTGATATATCCCTCTCGTGATTTTGTTCTGTGAGCTTGCTCCATATGCTTACCTACTCGTATCTATGATTACCAAAAAAATTATTTAAATTATCAAATGACCGACCAAGAAATTATGTTTGTGGAAGAACATTCCTACCTAATCTGCCATTTACTTGCAAATACTACGCATTTGTTAAATTCTTGGATCCGGCTCTAATTCTGGGCAATATCTCTTAGGTCAAAGATGGACACATATTGTGGGTAGACAAAAATACTGGAGAAACTCAGTGGGCGAGACAGCATCTATGGAGCGAAGGAATAGGTTTCGGGCCAAGACCCCTCTTCCGACTGATGTGAGGTGGGGTGGGGGGGGGGTGGGAAGAAGAAATGAAGAGGCGGAGACAGTGGGCTATGGGAGAGCTGGGAAGGGGAGGAGAAGGAGGGAGACAGCAAGGACTACTTGAAATTGGAGAAGTCAATCTTCATACTGTTGGGGTGTAAACTACCCAAGTGAAATATGAGGAGGTGCTCCTCCAATTAGCAGTGGGACTCACTCCGGCCATGGAGGAGGCCCAGGACACAAAGGTCGGATTCGGAATGGGAGGGGGAGATGAAATGCTGAGCCACCGGGAGATCAGGTTGGTTAGTGCGAATTGTGCGGAGGTGTTGGGCGAAGCGATCGCCAAGCCTACACTTGGTCTCACCGATGTAGAGCAGTTGACACCTAGAGCAGCGGATGCAATAGATGAGGCTGGAGGCGGTGCAGGTGAACCTCTGCCTCACCTGGAAAGACTGCTTGGGTCCTTGGATGGAGTCGAGGGGGGCGGTAAAGCAACAAGTGTAGCATTTCCTGCAGTTGCAAGGGAAAGTACCCGGGGAGGGGGTGGTTTAGGTGGGAAGGGACAAATTGACCAGTGAGTTACAGAGGGAGCGGTCTCTGCGGAAAGCCGAAAGGGGAGGAGATGGGAAGATGTGGCCAGTGGTGGGATCCCGTTGGAGGTGGCGAAAATGGCGGAGGATTATCTGTTGTATGTGACGGCTGGTGGGGTGGAAGGTGTGAACAAGGGGGACTCTGTCCTTGTTTCGCACAGTTAACATTAACCAACCTCTGTCCTTGTTTCGCACAGTTCACATTAACCAACCTGATCTCCCGGTGGCTCAGCACTTCGACTCTCCCTCCCATTCGAATCCGACCTTTCTGTCCTGGGCCGCCTCCATGGCCAGAGTGAGTCCCACCGCAAATTGGAGGATCAGCACCTCCTATTTCGCTTGGGTAGTTTTTACCCCAGCGGTATGAACATTGACTTTTCCAATTTCAGGTAGTCCGTGCTTTCTCCCTCCTTCCCCTTCCCATCCCAGCTCTCCCACAGCCCACTGTCTTCTCCTCTTCCTTTCTTCTTCCTGCCCCCCCCCCCCCCCCACTCCCACATCAGTCTGAAGAAGGGTCTCGACCAGAAATGTCACCTACAGATGCTGCCTCACCCCCTGAGTTTCTCCAGCATTTTTGTCTACCTTTGATTTTTTTCCAGCATCTGCAGTTCTTTCTTACACAAACTGCTGGAGTAACTCAGCGGTTCATGCAGCATCTACGGAGGAAAAGGATAGGTATTGTTTCGGGTCGAGTCTGAAGAAGGGACCCAACATGAAACGTCTCCTATGCTTTTCCACTAGAGGTGCCGTCTGACCCGCTGAGTTACTCCATCACTTTGTGTCTATCTTCATGAAATGTTTTCGGGAAATAAAGTTAAACTGTTTGTACAAACGTTCCCTGACTATTTTAGACATTTCCTCAAATAATTCAATCAGCTGTGTCGGGCATGACTTACCATGTAAATTCATTCTTTCAACTTCAGAGATAGTGCAGAAACCGACCTCACGGCTTACAGAGTCCATGCTGACCAATGATCACCCTGCACGCTCACACTATCCTACACACGAGCGACATTTTTTTCCAACTTGCAGAAGCCAATCAACCAACGAACCTGTACATCTTTGGAATGTGGGAGGAAACCGGAGAACCTGGAGAAAACCCACGCGGTCACATGGAGACTGTGCAAACTGCGTACAGACTGTACGGCAGCAGCTCTACCGGTGCGCCACTGTGCGGACCCAATCATTCTGATCAATTGAAATTTTCCCCAGTGAATCTTCATCGTGCCTTTTAAAATTCTTGCAGTTTCCAAAGGCATAAATACCTGGTTCCCCCACTGGTTGGCAGAATTTTCCCATGAGAAGCAATGACTCCCTTGTTGAGCATATTTGCAGCATTATGTTCTGGAGATCTGAATAATTCTAGGCTCTCTCTTAAAGCCTTGAAGTGGAACTCAACTGCAGGAAATAAATTGTGACTGTAATTTTCATTTAATAAATATATTTTTAAATAGAATTAAATTTAATTATATATTTTTCCATATACTGTGGTTTAAAGAGCTGGCGGGCAGCACTGTAGTGCAGCATTAGAGTTGCTGCCTTACAGCGCGAGAGACACGGGTTTGTTCCTGATTGTGTGCTGTCTGACATGCTGAGTTCTCCCTGTGATCACGTGGGTTTTCTCCGGGTGCTCCGGTTTCCACCCACACTCCAACGATGTACAGGTTTGGAGGTTAATTGGCTTTGTTAAACTTGTCCTCAGTGTGTATGATGGTGTGGTGCGTGGGGTGATCGCATGTACCTCTCGGTGGATCGAAAGGCTGTTTCTGTGTGTATCTCTAAATAATGTCTAAAAACATCTTCATCTTGATAGGTCATTTAAGAAGGAACTGCAGATGCTGGAAAATCGAAGGTAGACAAAAATGCTCGAGAAACACAGCGGGTGAGGCAGCATCTATGGAGCAAAGGAAATAGGCAACGTTTCGGGCCGAAACCTTTCTTCAGTCTGAAGAAGGGTTTCGGCCCGAAACGTTGCCTATTTCCGTCGCTCCATAGATGCTGCCTCACCCGCTGAGGTTCTCCAGCATTTTTGTCTACCTTCATCTTGATAGGTTTTTTGTTTTGAATTAGCCCTCTGTAATTGTTTACATGTCTCCTTGTATCATTTTCCAACTGGCCTCCTGTAACGGTTTCCATGGATATGGGATTGTTAGTTATCCCATGGAAGAAGGTCTGAAGAAGGATCTCGACCCGTAACATTGCCTGAGTTCCACCAGCACTTTGTGCTTGGCTCAAGATTCCAGCATCCACAGTTCCTTATAACATACAACATGGAACAATGCAGCACACGCCCTTTCCCTCCGATGATGCCTAGTTAAATGATCTCATCTGCAAGGCAGCACGGAAACAATGCCGACCCATACCCCTCCATTCCCTTCACGGCTGCCTGATTCCACTGAGTAAAGAAGTTCCCCCCCCTCCGAAACATTGCCTCTTGTTTGAATCTTCCTACCCTCAATGGGAAAAACGCTAGTTATCCCTTTATAAAGACCCAATCAAGTTAACCTTCTGCGCTCCACCTAACTTGTTCAACTGTAACATAGTTGCTGGAACCCTATTCTAGTAAATCTCCTCTGTACTCTCTTATTTTGTTGACATCCTTTCCTAGAAACTCTACTTTTCTATTCCCTGCACTTCCATGTGCCCTTCTAAAAGCCTCTTAAATGCTATTATCATATCGGCCTCCACCACCACCCCATACAATGTGTCCCAAGCCTCCACCACATTGCCTCCAAATCCAAGGCGCAGCTTTGGGCACGCGCATGGGCCCCAGCTATCCCTGCCTACTTGTAGGGTACGTCGAACAATCCTTGTCCCCGAATTCTACCTCGCTACATTGATGACTGCATTAATGCTACTTCCTGCGCCCATGCAGAACTCACTGACTTCATCCATTTCACCACTAACTTCCATCCGGCACTCAAATACACCCGGACCATTTCCGACATCTCCCTACCATTTCTGGACCTCACTATCTCCATCGCAGGTAACAGACTACTGACCGACATCTACTACAAACCCACTGACCATGGCTATCTGGACTACACTTATTCCCACCCTGCTTCCTGTAAGGACTCTATCCCCTACTCACAAATCCACTGTCTACGCCGCATCTGCACCCAGGATGAGGTGTTCCAAACCAGGGCATCGGAGATGTCCTCATTCTTTAGTGAAACAGGGGTTCCCCTCTTCGACTATAGATGAGGCTCTCACCAGGGTCTCCTCTATATCCCGCAACTCCGCTCTCATTTCCCATTCCCCCCAACTCGTAACAAGGGCAGAGTTCCCCTTGTTCTCACCTTCCACCCTACCAGCCGTCACATACAACAGATAATCCTCCAACATTTTCGCCACCTCCAAAGGGATCCCACCCTTGTCACATCTTCCATTTTCTCACCTTTCAGCTTTCTGCAGAGCCGCTCTCTCCGTAACTCCCTGGTCAATTCGTCTCTTCCCACCTAAACCACCCCCTCCCCGGTACTCTCCCTTGCAACGCAGGAAATGCTACACTTGTCGCTTTACCTTCCCCCCTCGACTCCATCCAAGGACCCAAGCAGTTTTTCCAGGTGAGGCAGAGGTTCACCAGCACCTCCTCCAACCTCATCTATTGCCTCCTCCATGAGTGAGTCCCACCGCAAATTGGAGGAGCAGCACCTCATATTTCGCTTGGGTAGTTTACACCCCAGCAGTATGAACATTGACGTCTCCAATTTCAGGTTGTCCTTGCTTTCTCCCTCCTTCTTCTCCCCTTCTCAGCTCTCCCACAGCCCACTGTCATCGCCTCTTCCTTTCTTCTTCCCGCCCCCCCCTACCCCCACATCAATCTGAAGAAGGGTCTCGTCCCGAAACATCACCTATTCCTTCGCTCCATCGACGCTGCCTCACCCGCTCAGTTTCTCCAGCATTTTTGTCTGCCTTTGATTTTTCCATCATCTGGCAATTCTTTCTTAAACAAGCCCCCACCACACTCTATTTAAAAAAATAAATAAATAAAAAACTTGCCCCGCACATTACCATTAAACTTGTACCTCTCACATTATCTATGGCCTCTAGTGTTGGACATTTCCACCCTGGGGAAAAAAGATTCTGACCGTCTACCCCACAAATGCCTCTCATAATTTTATATCCTTGTTTCTCCATTGTTTAGCTAAATATTGGTATTGATATTGGTTTTGGGGGGGGGGGGGAAAGACACAAAGTGCTGGAGTAACTCAGCAGGTCATGGTTATGTGACAATTCAGGTCAGGACCTATTTTCACCTCAGTCTGAAGAAGGGTCCCGGCCAGAAACATCATCTATCCACATTCTCCAGAGATGCTACCCGACCCGCTGAGGTACTCCAATATATTTTGTGTCTTTTTTTTGTAAACTAGCATCTGCAATTCCTCGTGTCTCGATATTGGTATTGGTTTATTATTATCATGTGTATCGAGATAGTGAAAATACAATCAAACCACACAGAAAAGTGAACATGAAGTCCACTTGTGCTTTCCGGTGTAAAACTCAAAGATAGCAGCACTCAAATACGGCTCCAAGAGTACCAGATGCTTACCCAGGTGTTGCTCAATTCAATTGTTTCTGCTTGAGTAGGTAGTTAATACAGAAGGTTCATAAACCTCTGGAGGAGATTATAACTTTTCCCTACACGGTATCTAAAGTAAAGGCTTCTTGCAGGGATTACTCTTTCATTTGAATCTCATTTTATAAACTAAAGCCAGTTTTCAGATGCAAATGTTGATTCTTTTTTTTATTCCTTACAAGTTCATTTAGGAATATCAGGAATAAAATGTCACGTGAAACATTCCGAGAGAACTCATTTGTTGAAAATTACTGAATTGGATAACTATATTTTAAAATCACAATTGTCTGAAGAAGGGTCACGACCCAAAACGTCAGCCATCCTTTTTCCCCAACAGATGCTGCCTGACCCATTGAGTTACTCCAGCACTTTGTGCCCATCTCTGGTATAAACTAGTATCTGCAATTCTTGTTTCTACATTAGACAGCACAATGGCGAGTTGTGAATCATACACCAGATGTGATTTACTGGCCAGTGCTAAAATAACTGAACCTAACAATGCGTAAGAGCCCAGTAGCTAAAGATGGAGTTTATTAAAGGGAATTGAAGGGAAATTAAACCTTCAATTTCAAATGTTAACTCGGTTTCTCTTCCATTTGTGCTGTGTGATCTATTGACGTGTTCAGGATTTTTTGGTTATTGTTCAAATTTTCAGCATCTGGATTTTTATTTGATTTCCATGCCAAGTTGAGTACTGATTAATTAACTCGCTGTCTTGCACACCTTAGCTAGCATTAGTCTGCCAAAGCAACTCAATTTCCATGCCAGTATATTCTCCCAATTCCATGTCTTCTAATTTTGTTCAATAACCTTGTGTGTCGCACCGTGTCAATGTTTTTCAGAAACTCCAAATGCATAATCCCGGACGAGCTCCACATTTAAATTTTTAGGGCGGCACTGTTCCTGCCTTACAGCGCCAGAAATCCAGGTTCGATCCTGACTGTGGGTGCTGTCTGTACGGAGTTCGTCTGTTCTCCCTGTGACCGTGTTGGATTTCTTCGGGAGCTCCGGTTTCCTCCCACTCTCCAAAGACGTTCAGGCTTGTAGGCTAATTGGCTTGGTATAATTGTAAATTGTCTCTAGTGTGTGTACGATAGTGTTAGTGTGCGGGGATCGCTGGTCGGTGTGGACTCGGTGGGCCAAAGAGCCTGTTCCCGTCCAGTATCTCTAAACTAAACATATCAAGCAATAGTTTCCCCATCATTGATTTTCCTAGTTGCAATCTCAATAAAACCAATGATTTGTCAAGCATGATTTCCCTTTCGTATGTCCATGTTGACCCTGCCCAATCTTATTATTCCTAAAAAAATGTTATTAAGGGTTATGGTCTGTGACCACAAACAAAAACACTTGCCCATTATGAATTGATACATTTTTCACTCTAAAGACTGTACTTAATGCCTATTTATCCATTTGAGCAAAGTTTTTCTCACATTTTATCAATGTATGTTTCCGAACCAATTTCTGTTTACAGAATAGGTTTCCCATGCTCCTGTGTGGCATTATTTTGTGTTGATGCAATATCACCATTCCCGTTATTTGCTCTGTGCATTTCTATATATTCTAAGCAAAAACTGAAAGGCCCACATTACCAATCATAAACACCAAGACCTCTAATGTAGCCATCTTGACTTTGAGCAGCCCTTTTGTTGTCTACTTCGGATGCCTTTCTTACCAAACTGATGATACAATACAACGTTTCCCAACGTGTCAATACCTAGTTTAATGGCTGCACCCTCTGACTATTTAAACATGCCCACTTTGAATGATTCCACACTGTTCATCTGACGTCTCTCCTCTCTTGGATAATATACTTAAATTTTCCCCACCAAATAGACAATTCATATTTCACCTATTATACGCCATTCATCAGATTTTTGCCCACTCATTTCACCTTAGAAAATCTCTTTGTAGCCTTTTTACATTCTCGTCATAGGTTTATTTCCAACTTACCATTGAACATCAACAATGGTGTGCTTTTGCTCAGGTAAAATCCAAAATAAAGTCAGTTTGGGCCAGTTCTGTAAGATATTAAGGCAGTAGTATGTAGATAGAAAACAAAGCACAGGTTTTCAGTACACACCGTTGGCAGTGTGGGTCTTTATTTTACAAAAGTACACTGCGTATACTTACACATATTCACACGACTGATAAGGTAATGAATATATCAAATGACACATCACACCATTCTGGTACTTATTTACTGTTACCATACATTAATATACACTATTATTACAAGTTCCTTTTGGGCATTGCATAAAATAAAACAGCTCAAACATTTAGATAAATTGGCAATTGGACATAAAATGGACATCACACTGGTGCAATAATAATATTTTCAAGCTTAATTTTAACTACGTGTTTGGTGTAGAGAAGAACATTATATGTCCAATGAAATGTGCCCAGAAATGCTAACTCTGTTCCTCTCTCCAGAGATGGTACCAAACTTGCTGAGTTTTTAACAATACACTTGATATTGTTTCAGTACAGATAAAAATAATCACTGGCCGTTTTCTGTAAATGACAAATGTTTCTTTAACAATTTTGCATTCAACTTGTATGTAAAATAATACAAATAAAATTATGATTGGAGCTGAAGATTAGGGAAATTCCTCTTTGTCATTCATGTGAAACTTGCATTTAAAATTTTAAATGGTTGAAAGTACAAACCAATACTCAGAATAAAGGGACGGTTTTGCTAGAGAATGCTGGAGATGCTACTGTATTTGTAGATCCACTAGATGGACACCGTGCTTTCTGTTAAGTGCCCCATGCACACGTGGGCAGAACTAGAATCAGAGTAATAAGCAATGGATCCAAATACAACATAAATGCAAAAAACATAGAGAATTAGTTGTGTAAAAGCAAAACATTCCAGCAACTGTAGAATCGATGTGAATCTATCTATACTATTACTAAAACTCTCATCTTGACCACTCATGGTTTGCTTTTTTTTTTGCACAAAAACGGTACCCTGTATCGCTGGGATTTTTTGCCATCTTACTCAATGTACTCCTCTGCTCCACGTGCACGAAGTTTTGTTCCGATCGGTGGAATATGACAAAAGTTATGAAAATTTAAAAAATCGTGAGATCAGCAGATCGGTCTTCACCCTATCACACCCCTCCCCCGTTCCTTCCCCCACACCGCCCCTCCCCCACACTGTGAGTCCAGATGCCGTGAGCAGTGAACTGCGCCCCCCCCCCCCTGGCCCCTGCCTGACGCCATCACCCTCCCCCGGCTACAGAACGCTCCATCCGGCCCCCACCTGAAGCCTTCCCGTCCCCAGCTGCACGTCTAGCCCAAGAATCCATCCAGCCCACAATGTCCGTAATAGCACTCTGGAAACCAGTCCCTTCGGCCACAACACCCATGCTAACCCTCCGGAAAGCACCCCCCCCACTGGCCACCACCTGAAGCCCTCTCCCTCTCGCAACTGCAGGATGCTTCCCCGCCGCCTGAAACCGTCCCCTCCCCTACTGCAGAATGCATCCCCCCCCCCCCACCGGCCCCCGCCTGAAGCGTCCCTGTTGCCCAGCTGCAGGATGCTCCTCTCCTGAAGCCGGTGGTCAGCGGCAGGCCTCTGCAACAATCGACCATGCCAGCGGCAGGCAGGGGCAGGCCACGGTAGCACTTGGTCATGGCAGTGATAGGCCACGGCAGCGCACCCCGGGGCTGGTGGGGAGTGCAGCGATAGGCCATGGCAGCGGTTGGCAGTGGCTGGGGTAGGCAACAATAGGCTATGGCAGGGGTAGGCCTTGGCAGTGGTAGGCCGCAGCAGTGCTCCCCCTATCCCCTCCGGCCCCCAACAGGGCCCGCTTGAAGACGTCGCCCTCCCCATCACTCAGCTGCAGGATGCTCCTTTCTGATCCCCACCACCGGCCCCCAACTGAAGCCGTCCTCCTCCCCCGGCTGCAGGACACTTCTCCCCACCGGCCCCCGACAACCCTGCCTGAAGCCGCCACCCTCCCCCGGCTGCATGACATTCCTTCCCCCCCCCCCCCCCCACAATGGCCCCCTGACAGAAACCACCCCCGTCTGAGTCAGTTATGGGCTTTTGGATTAAAGCTGAGTCCGTACACCACGTCGGTGCTTGTTTTCCAGTATGAACCGGAAACCATGCGTTCGCCTTCACCTTCCCCAACATTGAGCCTGACCCTGTCCAGGCTCAAATTGCCTGCTGCTGAAGCCATCTATTGTATCCTTGTACCCTCCAGAACCAATCCTAATTTTATCCTGACCACTCACCTATTATCCATTCTATCAAAACAAAACTGTGTTGCCTGATTTTAACTCGTAGCAAGTCCTATCAACCAATCACTTGCTGGATTACTATGGGTCCAGGTCTAGATATAGAAATAGAAAATAGGGCAGTACAGCACAGGAACAGGCCTTCCAGCCCACAATGCTGAACATGATGTGAATAGCTACTCGTCTGCCTGCACATGATACATACCCTCCACTCCTTGCATGTCCGTATGTCTATTCAAAAACCTCTTGAATGCCATTATCGTATATATCTCCCCCACGACCCACGGCAGTGTGTCACCACCCTCTGTGTAAAAAAAAAAAGTGCCGTTCCACAGATCTCCTTTAAATTTTGCCCCTCTCACCTTAAAGCTATGCCCTGCAGTATTTTTTTCCACCTCTCCTCTCAAACTCAATTTCAGCGAAAACAATCCCAGTCTGTCCAACCTCTCCCTGCAGCTAATAACTCCGAATCCCAGGCTTTATTCTGGCAAACCTCCTCTGCACCCCTTCCCAAACCTCTAATATCTCGATTTTAAAATTATTCTGGTTTCAAATCTTGCCAGGCCCTTACTTTTCTCTAATTGATTCAGCAACCAAGATATCTACCTTTCTCCAACTCTGGACTCAATACTTCAATTTCAATTATTTTACTGGGTCAGGGCCTTCAATTGCATAGACCCAAGAGTCTAGAATTCCATCCTAAGTTCTGGTCCCCTCTCTCTTTCCTTAAAATTGTCCTTGAAATTTAAATATTCCACGACTAAGCGGGACCCGTTGGGTCCCAGTCACACGGGAAGCCTCGTCCCCCGACACAATATGCCACCACTCACCCGTTTCCCCCAATGCAACCTGTTCCCCCAACGCAATATTCCACCACTTACCCTAACTGCACAGGCTTGGTTCATTTCCCCTCGTCCCCCAGCACTCCCTCCCCTCCTCTCCTCTTCATCCTCTTCCTTCCCTCCCTCACCTCCTTTCCCCTAACCTCAGTCACTCCCTCTCTCCATTACTCATCTCCCTTCCTACTCCCTCTATCCCCCTCTCCTCACCTTCCCCTATGTCCCCCCCCCACTATCCCTGCAGACCTCCCCACTGCCCACCTCGCCCTCTATTCCCTACCTCCCTTTCTCTCCATTCCCTCACCTCCCCCACCTTCCCCCTACCCCCTCGTCTCCCTTCCCCTACCCTCAGTCACTCCCTCCCTCTCTCCTACCCCCTCCTATCCCTCTATCGCCCACCTCCCCCACTCTTCACCTGCCCTATCACCGCCCCTATCACCACCACAACCCACCCGCACTCTCCCTCCTCATCTCTCCCATTTTACCCCTTCATCCTCCTTGCCCCCTCCTCTCCCTCAATTCCCCCCCCCCTCTCCCTCCTTACCTCTCCGGGATCTCGAGGTTGTCGGAGTCGGCCTGCTCTGGGGAATGCAGCTCTACTCCTTCATCTTTATTCTCCCCACCGGTTAGTGACAGAGGACCTAGCTATTCACTGCGGCGATTGTGTGCCGGAAAGGACGTCGCCATCTCGGGTGACTGACAGGAGAGAAGACCAATCTGCATGCCGGTGACTGCCAGGAGAGGAGAACAATCTGAGCATGTGTGGATTTAAAGATTTTTAAACCTTAATAACTTTTAAACTATACCATCGATCGGAACAAAACTTGTTGCACTTGAGCACAGCAGAATGGTGAGTAAAGTGGTGAAAATCGTAAGGCTATCGTGTGCCATTTTTGCGCAAATGGAAAAAGGTTTAGTTATGTATAGATAGAAGTTAGACACTGAGATTTTTATCTTGTGCCTTAATTTCTCTTCACATGCCATCATTCCTAATTGTGTTTGGCACTGAAGCCATGTCAGGTACATTTAGGGTAGTACTTATCTGCAGATTGTTGTTGTTATCATGTTCCTGCTTTACCCTTTTACAGAATTTTCAAAAAAACATTGCGGAACTTAAATACCTTGACTTCCTCTCTATGGCAGCCAACAGCATTTCTGACCACTTCTCGATTTGATGCAGTTCTACATTTGAAATTACATTTTGAATGTTGATGGATCTGTTACACAAATTTAGCAATTTATTTTATTAATTGTCACACCTTGGCCTGATATAGCTGAACTCAGTCTACTCAATCAACAGTTGCATCATGGTCTGGTTTGGTATCTCGGGTGCCCAAGAACCAATGAGGGTGCAGATAGTGGACATTGCCTGGTCCATCTCAGATCCTGACCTTTCCACAAATCGATGGGATCTATAAGAAACGCTGCCTCACGAAGACATCCAATTTTATCCAAAGACGCACAAAGCCCTGGCCATTCTCTCATCTCGCTGCTACCATCGTGAAGAAGGCGCAGGAGCCTGAGACCTGCTATCTGTGGGTTCAAGAACAGCTACTTCCCATTAGCTACCAAGCTCTTGAGCCACGTCGCACAAACTTAATCACAACCCTATCTTAACATCAAACTACCATGGGATTTTTAATAGTTGACACCACATACTTTGGTTTGCACTATTATAGTCCGGTTACCTAGGTAAACTAATAATTTATTGTATTATTGGTGTATTGCATATTTATTTGTTGTGTTGCATCAATGTGCCTGTACAGCGAGTAAGGATTGCATTGTTCCATTCTTTGTACAAATGACAATTAACCACTCTTCACTCTTGACCAGGGACTTCCTAGCTGATCTCCCTCAATGTTAGAGCAATTACATCAATGTCTTGGAAGCAAACAGCAAACCATTAATTTCATTTGTAGGAAATTCAGTTTAATTGGTCATACAGTATTACATTAGGAATTATAAGGTCAGAAGAGTAGAATTAGGCCATTTGGCCCATCAAGTCTACACCATTCAATCATGGCAGATCTATCTCTCCCTCCAAACCCCATTCTGATAACTTCTCCCCATAACCTCTGACACCTGTACTATTTGAAAATCTATCTATCTCTGCCTTGAAAATATCCACTGACTTGGCCTCTACAGCCTTCTGTGGCAACAAATTCCACAGATTCACCACCGTGAGTTGCACTCATACTCTCATTCCACCATCTCACTAGTAGTAATTAGTTATTTTGTTCAATTGCAGAAGGTTCTATTCAAGATTATCTCTGACTTCTAACTTAAATAACCATGGGTTTCTTGAGTCTGTATTATGACATGTTACATATGGCTAAATACTAGGAAACTCTATGGCCTAGATTACGTAATAGTTAGTTTATCACACTGGAGACCTCAAGCCCACAGAATAACAAGATTTAGAAATATTTACGGCTTATTATGTGCCAATATAATTCTCAATGAAGCCAATTGTGTGAGGCAAGACAAAATGATTTCCAAGGAGGATTATTGACACTTTTTTGAATGTAGAAGGCCATTCAGTCCATCAATGCTATGCTACCCTCGGAGTAATCCCATTGATTTTTTTTTCAATTAGTTCCCTGAAATCAATTTTCTCTCAGATGCCCAATGACTCCACCCAGTCTGCCTTACCACTTACCGGTACCTATTTTATCTTAACCAATTAACCTCCAAAATAGCATATCTTTGGAAAGATGCGAGGAAACCAGAGCACCTGAGAAATCCACAAGGAGACCCAAAGTGCTGGAGTAACTCAGCAGGCCAGGCGGCATCTCTGTAATTTTCAATATTTTTAATCACCAATTGCAATGGTTTAAGATTTCTCCTTTTAAAGCAAAATGTTGAAGCTGTGTACTGTATGGGTCACATTATTTGTTGGGCTTCTAAAAGAAACCTGAAATGATTATCAAAATGATATTAAAAAGGATCCTGATAGACCAGAGAAGTTTCAGCATTTTCAGTATGAATTATAAACAATAATAGTTTGTCACACTCAGTTAGAATACACCTGCAAGAGCACAGTGCCAATTGCCAGTCTCACATTGCTTGCAGAACGGGATCTTCGTAGCCAGATTCTGCCGGTTACATGAATTTCACGAAACCCTCGTGAAAGGGACTCTTTCCTTTGAAACATTAAACCACACTGAGTGCAGAAATCATGGGTTCCGTCTGCAACTTGATGCGACAATAATGTCAAATCATGAATGTATGCAAGTAAGAATCTTTTTGTTCCATTTCAAGACATAGGATAATAAAACACTATTGACTCATATTGACTGAGACTGACTCCTCCCACCCTCCTCCCCCCCCCAACCTTTGCACATCCCCAATTCTTTCCACTCGTTTCATGTATTTTGTGTCTTTATGACTGTTGGCAGATCAATTTCCCTCCTGGGATAAATAAAGTTCTAGCATATTATATTTATGTTTTGTAGTATGCTGCTGATGCGGGAATATCGAGAAACACAATCGATGTCTACATGTCTGACAAATCATCGTGTCATGAAGTATTTTACTCTGCAGTGATTCCCAAATTTAATATTATTTCAATTGAGAAGCGTCATGATCAACCTGACTTGGAAGTTGTGTTCTTCAGTACTGAACACAAATCGACACGCGTCAGCAGTTCAATCTTCTCTGTCGCAAAAAGTCACTGCTTCACTTTCAGTCAGAGGTGGAACTCAACATAATCGACGATTTTAGCTTTCACTGAGGTCTGCCTCTGGTAAAGAAATCAAACACAGAAGATGATGTAAGCTGGGCAACATCTCCTGAGACAGAATCTAAAAGAAACTGCCTTTCTGTCTTTAGTTAATCTGGAGATTTCAGCTTTTGCACAATTGAGGAAGAGATGGACTGGAATGAATGTTATATTGCATGAATGTTTATCACAGGTCTGTCTGTTCTGTGTTTTGTAATCAATATCATTCCAAATGATAAGAAAATGATTTACTTTGTATATTTCCCCTTTCAAGTACCTACTGTACTTTTACCAAGAGACATGGTGTTCACTTTTACCCCATCTAACCTGTATTTATCATTTTGCATTTGATCCAAAGCAATGCTATATAGGGAAAAGCTGAATAATTTATTGCAAATATTATAATGTAGTTTATAACAAAAATGGTAATCGCTATCATTCAGTTCCCTGCAAAATGATGGACTATTTGAACACTTTACTATACCGAGCGTCTCGATCCAAAACGTCACCCATTCCTTCTCTCGAGAGATGCTGCCTGAATTACTCCAACATTTTGTGTCTACCTTTGGTGTAAACCAGCATCTGCAGTTCCTTGCGTTTACGTTTAGTTTAAACTAGACTAAGTGGGACCCGTTGGGTCCCTGTCACACGGGAGGCCTGGTCCCTTCCCCCAACGCAATATTCCACCACTCACCCATAGCCCTCAACTGCCGCAGTAGCGGCTGAGGGGTTTATCCTGCTCCCTCATCACCCCCAGCCCCCCACTCCGCCCATTGCCCGTCCACCTTTCTGGAGGGCTAGTACAGGTGTTGTGGGCCGAAGGGGCTTGTTTCCAGAGGGTTAGTACAGACATTGTGGGACGAATACTTTTCCTGGGCTAGTCGTATAGCTGGGGACAGGGAGGGGGGCCAGCAGGCATGTTCTGTAGTCAGGGAAGGGGGACGGCTTCAAGCAGGGGGGGAGCGAGCACTGCCGTGGCCTGCCGCTGCGTGGGGGGGGGGATGTGTGCGAGGGGAAGTGGGTGGGGGGTTGTAGGCGGGAGGGGGTGTGTGGGCGAGGGGTGGTGTGCCCCGCCAGTGCCCGGCCCAGCCAGCGCCCGGCCACACTCACCCCTCATTCCCCCAGGATCGAGGTTGCAGCAGTCGACCTCGCAGTCGGCCAGGCTCCGGGCCGCTCCCCGACTCCGCACCGCCTCGGGACTCACTCACTCAGCACGGCTTCTGGACTCACTCACGCAGCACGGCTTGTGGGCTCACTCACTCACTCACTCAGCATGGCTTGTGGGCTCACTCACTCACTCAGCACGGCTCGCGGGCTCACTCAACGAGGCTCGCGGACTCAGCCCGCCTCCGGGACTTTATTCTCCTCGTCCCGGCGTTAGCTTCATGGTGACTGACAGGCGAGAATCTTCTGATCTCATGATTTTAAAACCTTCTTAACTTTTGTAAAATTCCATTGATTAGAACAAAACTTGGTGCGCTTGGAGCAGAGGAGAACGTTGAGTAAGGTGGCGAAAAATCCTAACGATATAGGGTACCATTTTTGCGCAAATTTAAAAACAACGCAAAGCGGAAGAGGACAAGATGAGAGTTTTAGTAATAGTATAGAAGAAGATAAATATAGATAGATAGATGTATAGGAAGAAACTACAGATGCTGGTTTAAACTGAAGATAGACACGTTGGAGTGGCGGCGCTGCCTTGGCAGCTGCGGCTCGCCTGCATTCAGTCTGTTTTTTCTTTTTTTTGTTGTTTTCTTGTCTTGTATGGCATGTTAATTTGAGTTATTATGTTGTGTTTGTGTGCGGGAGGGGTGGGAGAAACGTCTTAGTCTCTTCCTTTGTGGGGACGCGACTTTTCTTGTATATCCCCGTCTCCGTCTGCGCTGAGGCCTAATGGCGGAGCTGGCAGCCTCCAACTGCGACCGACCTCGAGGCTCTGGAGGCAGAGCCAGCCAGGACCTACCAGCGCGAGGCTGGCCGACTTCGGGGCTGTGGCGGGTTCAGGCATTCCGGCGCTCCGACCCGGAGCCATGGCGGCTCTCCGGTGGCGGCGGCAGCGACTTCAGAGGCCCGGCCGCGGGCCTAGTGGACGACATCGTCGGGAGCTCGCAGGTCACAGGTTGGTGACCTGTTTTTCCGGAGCTCCCGCGGCAACAACTGCGTCCGCTGGACTGGAGGGCGGCAGCTTCGACCACCCCAGGCCGCGGAGTTTGAACCGGCCCGTTCGCGGAGCACGGTTCAGCCACGGGACTTACTTACATCACCCGGTGGGGTCATAACATCGGAGGCCTGGATCGCCTCAGCGCAGAGGAAGAGGAAGAACAAAATTTTGTTCAGACCGGAAGGTCTGAATGACAATAAAGTTTCCATGATTCCATGATTCCAAAAAGCTGGAGTAACTCAGCGGGTCACACAGCATCTCTGGAGAAAAGGAATTGGTGATGTTTTGGATCGAGACCCTCCTTCAGACTGAGAGTCAAGGGGAAAGGGAATTGAGAGATATAGATGGTGATGTAGAGAGATATAGAACAAATGAATTAAAGATATGCAAAAAAGTAAAGATGATAAAGGAAACAGGCCATTGTTAGCTGTGCGCTAGGTGAGAACGAACAGGATCTTGATCGATTGGCCAGGTGAGCTGCGGAATGGTTGATGGAATTTAATACAGAGAAATGTGGGGTGTTGCATTTTGAGAAGTCTAATATGGGTAGGACCTACACAGTGAATGGTAGGGCTCTGGGGAGTGATGTAGAACAGAGGGATCTAGGAGTGCAGGTGCATGGTTCCTTGAAGGTGGAGTTGCAGGTACATAGGGTGGTCAAAGAGGAGTTTGGAACATTGGCCTACATCAGTCAGAGTATTGAGTATTTTAGTTGGGAGGTCATGTTGTAGTCAGGCATGGAAATCGCTATCAAAACATGCGGGGGACACAATTTCTTGGCGGTCGCGCGTGCGCACACACCCTGTGGACAGTCACATCGGGAGCTGACCTGGTTGGTGACCGACTCTGAACTCCAGCAACAGCAGCTTCGTCAGCCCCAAATCGAGGGGCTTGATTTGGCCCATTGACAGGGTCTTTCATTGGCCGACAGGGGATCGTCCCCTCTCTCTCTCAAAGTGGGGTGGGGGGGTGGAGAGACGTGTCCCCTCTGCCCCCCCCCCAGGATTTCTGCCCCTGGTTGTAGTTGTATAAGACGTTGGTGTGGCTGCATTTAGAGTACTGTGTTCAGTTCTGGGCATGGGGTCAAAGAGTGTTCACATCGCGGCCCTGTTTCCACCAATCTTTCCACCAACACGCACAAGAAGATCTGGCTGAACAACTTCTAATCTTGTGTGTGGACTAGATAAGAAGTAGTAGTTCTGGGCACCATGTTATAGAAAAGATGTTGGCAAGCTGGAAAGGGTACAGAGAAGATTTAAGGGCCTGTCCGACTACGAGTGTAGAAGATTTTAGGAGAGTATGAAAAAGTGTCATGTTGAAGACCTCCTTCAACTATGTAGAAGACCACCTTCGACTATGTTGAAAACTAGCTTCGACTAGCTTTGGGAAAATTGGACACCAAATAGTGGAGAGTGAAGATGACCTCGAAGAGGTGTAGAGGTGCAATAATAGAATAGGTGTAATTGGATGAAATATCTATGTTGAATATTTACGACTACCTGCGACAACCTTCGATTACCGTCGATTACTTTTGATTAGCTACGAACAACATGCCGACCTACTTCGACTAAACCTACCAGTAAAAAAAAATGTTTTTTCCATGGCGACCATTTTTTACTCGCGGGCATTTTTCAGCATGCTAAAAAAAAACGCCGCGACCTAACTGAGGCCTCCAGTACGCGGGGACCACTCTTGAGCATGGAGGAGAGTTACAAAGACCTCCTAGGACCACATGTCGACCATGCTGTGAGTATGAGTCGAGGGCAAACTTGGGACTGGCCCTTTACAAGGATGTTGCCAGGGCTAGGGGGTCTCAACTATAGGGAGAGGGTGAGTAGGCTGGAACTCTATTCCATGGAGTGCAGGAGGATGAGGGGCGATGCTTTCAAGAGAGAGCTAGATAATGCTCTTAAAAATAGCGGAGTCAGGGGATATTGGGGGGGGGGGGGGGGGGGATGGAGGCAGGAACGAGGTACAACTGGGGACGATCAGCCATGATCACATTGAATGGCGGTACTGGCTCGAAGGGCCGAATGGCCTCCTCCTGCACCCTTTTCCTTCGCTCCATTGAAGCTGCTGCACCCGCTGAGTTTCTCCAGCATTTTTGTGTACATCCTATTGTCTATTGACGAGTTTAGTTGATTGTCACGTGTACCGAGGTACGGTGGAAGGCTTCAGATGTTTTTTTGTGTTAAAGAGGTGTAATAGAGTAGGTGTAATTGGATGAAACAATGCAAATGGAAGGGATTTGAAGAAGTGCAGATGCTGGACCGCCTCGGCAAGTTGGCACTCGTGTGGGCTCCCGCCCCCGGGAGTCATTGTGTGCGGAGTAAATGAATGCTGGATGTCCTCACCCTGTTGTGTTGCGTTGCGTTGAGTCAACATTACCCGTGTGGTGCCAGGATCCTGGGCCGCAGCCTCCCTCCGCTCCCATTCCCGGGCCGCCCGGAGTCCTCCAGCATCCCGGCTTCCACCGCGAATGTGGACGAAGCGTTCGCCTGGAGAGGAGCGGGAGCGGAGAGGACGAGGCGGCGGCGGCGGCGGCGGCGGCACTGACTGACTGACTGGCTGGCGGGGGCGCGTCTGTCTCCCGGCGCACACGTCCTGACCTGAGGCGGGGAAACCAGCCAGCCACAGCCGGGAGGGAGGGAGGGAGGGAGGGGGGGTGGCGACCGACCGACAGCTTTGCTTCTCGCTGACGGTATCGAGCAGCCGGAGCCATGCACTGGGGCGCGGAACTTTGGGTGAGTGAGCGAGGGGATTATTTATTGTGATTTGTGTGTCGCCGGCAGCGGGGGCCGAGGCGGCGTCGTCGTCTAGAGCTGGTTGGCAGGGCGATGGCTTTCACATGCAGCCACCTCTCCTCTCCTTCGCCTCAGCCCGCCTGGTTTCTCTCCTTTGCAAATTATTTGTGCTGTGGTGTGGTGTGTGGGGGGGAGTGAGAGAGGGAGAGCAACGGCTTCTGTGTAATTTTATTCCTCCTGTCAAAACACCTGGGGGGTGGGTGGGTGGGGAGGGAGGGGGAGAGAGTGAGTTGAACAGTTTCTTTTGTTTTGAACCCGATGGAGCGAGGGAGAGGGAACTCTTTGTGCCGAGAGGGCGCTCGCTCGGTCCCTCGCTCGGTCGCTCGGTGGGTGAGCCGGGCGGCGGCATTGTTTGTCGGGCTGGTTTGCAGGCAGGACGAACCCTCCTCTGGTGCCTGAACAAAGCAGTCGGTTGAAATGGGGGCGGTGGGAGGGAGGGGGCAGTTGAGACCACAGGGCTGCCAGGTCCATCGCTCATCATTTAAACCATTGTCTGTCTCCTGCCTCTACTTGGCTGTCAAGATTGAGGGATTTCGCCTCGGCGTTGAGTATAAATATTAGTGGCGAAGGCACCCCGATGTGAAAATAAGTGGTCATTCAGACGGTTCCGCTTGGCACACCTTTACTTTATTTTGTTATCGTGGCTTGACATGTTTTTTTTTCAAATAAATTCCCTGGAATTGAATTTGTTTTGCAACTTCCAAAACGGTCACTTGTTCGATCCTGTTTGTTTTGTGTAAATAAGAACGGGAGGACGGCCAGGGCCATATCACATATTTTTCATGGCGTGCTTTCTGAACAGACCAGCAGGTATAATAAGATCGTGATTTTGATGAGAAAAACGAAAATGGTTCACACTCGATTTGGCTGGTCCGAAGCGATGGTACATTTTCTTTGGCTACAATATAGACAGCGTGGCGGTTTATCTGTTTTGCATAAGTTCTACGATAGCAAAGGGACAGACAAGTCTCTAGTTTTTTTTCCTGATTTATCGCTTGGTGTGTAATTTCTCCTCATTGGCTTAAGGTAATGCGAATGTTGACAGGTCCGCCAGTTTTTACACAGGAGAATAAAATTGCCCTAGGTAGTCAAGCTGTTCAAAGAGGACAAAGAGTGAGTTCTTGTCATAGGTATCGAAACAAACAAAAATGAGTAGGAACTACGAAACACCGGATTTTTTGTTAGCTATCCTAAAAAGAGCAATCCAGTACAACGAAAATAATATAATTTTAGCCACATTTCCTATGTGTAGTTATTCAAGTTACCCTGGAAAGAAGATATAATACAAAAAACTCTGATATCATGGATAAAACCGTTGAACCAGAAGAAAAATGTTGAATAATTTAAAAATATTGAGATATTCAATCTAATGTTATTTTAGACACAAGACTCTTTACATATAAATGCACAATGCTGGCAAATAGTTATAAATTTCAGTGTTTGGAATGCAGAATACACTTATTGGTAAATCTCTTTATCTTTGCCCTTTCTCGACTCAGATTGGATTAACTAATGGAAAAGGATAGTGGACTGAAAGGTTATTGTTAACCAATTTATATTGAGGAAGTAAAGATAAATGCAATATTATAATTACACAGGATCTGCAATTGCCAAAAGGGTGACTGCAAAATTTAAATCCATTAATTACAGTGCTCTCCATAATGTTTGGGACAAAGACCCATCATTTATTTATTTGTGCCTCTGTACTCCACAATTTGAGATTTGTAATTAAAAAAAAAATGTGGTTAAAGTGCACATTGTCAGATTTTAATAAAGGCCATCTTCCATCTTTATACATTTTGGTTTTACCATGTAGAAATTACAGCTGTGTTTATACATATTCCCCCCCCCCATTTCAGGGCACCATAACGTTTTGGGACACATGGCACATGGATAGAGAACTGGCTGGCAAACAGGAAGCAAAGAGTAGGAGTAAACGGGTCCTTTTCACAATGGCAGGCAGTAACTAGTGGGGTACCGCAGGGCTCAGTGCTGGGACCCCAGCTATTTACAATATATATTAATGATCTGGATGAGGGAATTGAAGGCAATATCTCCAAGTTTGCGGATGACACTAAGCTGGGGGGCAGTGTTCGCTGTGAGGAGGATGCTAGGAGACTGCAAGGTGACTTGGATAGGCTGGGTGAGTGGGCAAATGTTTGGCAGATGCAGTATAATGTGGATAAATGTGAGGTTATCCACTTTGGTGGCAAAAACAGGAAAGCAGAATATTATTTAAATGGTGGCCGATTAGGAAAAGGGGAGATGCAGCGAGACCTGGGTGTCATGGTACACCAGTCATTGAAAGTAGGCATGCAGGTGCAGCAGGCAGTGAAAAAAGCGAATGGTATGTTAGCTTTCATAGCAAAAGGATTTGAGTACAGGAGCAGGGAGGTTCTACTTCAGTTGTACAGGGTCTTGGTGAGACCACACCTGGAGTATTGCGTGCAGTTTTGGTCTCCAAATCTGAGGAAGGACATTATTGCCATAGAGGGAGTGCAGAGAAGGTTCACCAGACTGATTCCTGGGATGTCAGGACTGTCTTATGAAGAAAGACTGGATAGACTTGGTTTATACTCTCTGGAATTTAGGAGATTAAGAGGGGATCTTATAGAAACTTACAAAATTCTTAAGGGGTTGGACAGGCTAGATGCAGGAAGATTGTTCCCGATGTTGGGGAAGTCCAGGACAAGGGGTCACAGCTTAAGGATAAGGGGGAAATCCTTTAAGACCGAGATGAGAAAGACTTTCTTCACACAGAGAGTGGTGAGTCTCTGGAACTCTCTGCCACAGAGGGTAGTTGAGGCCAGTTCATTGGCTATATTTAAGAGTGAGTTGGATGTGGCCCTTGTGGCTAAGGGGATCAGAGGGTATGGAGAGAAGGCAGGTACGGGATACTGAGTTGGATGATCAGCCATGATCATATTGAATGGCGGTGCAGGCTCGAAGGGCTGAATGGCCTACTCCTGCACCTAATTTCTATGTTTCTATGTTTCTATGGCTTCACGGGTGTTTGTAATTGCTCAGGTGTGTTTAATTGCCTTCTTAATGCAGGTATAAGAGAGCTCTCAGCACCTAGTCTTTCCTCCAGTCTTTCCATCACCTTTGGAAACTTTTATTGTTGTTTATCAACATGAGGACCAAAGTTGTGCCAATGAAAGTCAAATAAGCTATTATGAAACTGAGAAACAAGAATAAAACTGTTACATACATCAGCCAAACCTTAGGCTTACCAAAATCAACTGTTTGTAACATCATTAAGAAGAAAGAAAGCACTGGCGAGCTTACTAATCCCAAAGGGACTGGCAGGCCAAGGAAGACCTCCACAGCTGATGACAGAAGAATTCTCTCTATAATAAAGAAACAAACCAAAACGCCTGTCCGACAGATCAGAAACACTCTCCGAGAGTTAGGTGTGTACTTGCCAATGATCACTGTCTGGTGAAGACTTCATGAACAGAAATGCAGAAGCTACACTGCAAGATGCAAACCATTGGTTCGCCACAAAAATAGGATGGCCAGGTTAGAGTTTGCCAAGAAGTACTTAAAAGGCCCATTCCTTGGAAAGTGAACCAAAATGTCACACATGACTAGATATCATCACGAAGTAATACATTAAAACAATTCTTGTAAGAGATTAATCTTATTCATTGCTATTTTCCTACCTACAGAACTATAATTCATGTTTGCTAAAGATATGAACATTCTAGCTTTTTAAAATTCACAGAGTTTGTACAATGCTTCTGTGTGATGTCACATCCTAAACAAACATTGTTTAGGATAACATATAAAAAATTCACTTGATAAGCTGAAAAAAATATGAATCATATATCCAGTACAAAACAATATACATGCAATGCTTTCAGAATTAGAAGAGATGTATTCCACAATTGTTCATCTTTTGGGTCACACACGTGACTAAGAATGGGCCAAAGGTTCAACCACAGTTCTGTGGACAGATGATATGAAGATTAACTTATATCAGGTGATGGCAAGAGCAAAGTATGGAGGAGAGAAGGAAGTGCCCAAGATCCAAAACAAACCACCTCAACTTTGAAACATGGTGGTGGGGGTGTTATGGCCTGGGCATGTCTGGCTGCTGAAGGTACTGGCTCACTTATCTTCATTGATGATACAACTGCTGATGGTTGTAGCATAATGAATTCTGAAGTGTATAGACACATCCTATCTGCTCAATTTCAAACAAATGCCTCAAAACACATTGGCCGGCGGTTCATTCTACAGCAAGACAATGATCCCAAACATCTGCTAAAGCAACAAAGGAGTTTAAAAAATGGTCAATTCTTGAGTGGCCAATCACCTGATCTGAACCCAATTGAGCATGCCTGTTATATGCTGAAGAGAAAACTGAAGGGGGACTAGCCCCTAAACAAGCATAAGCTAAAGATGGCTGCAATACAGGCCTGGCAGAGCATCACCAGAGAAGACACCCAGCAACTGGTGATGTCCATGAATCACAGACTTAAAGCAGTCATTGCATGCAAAGGTTATGCAACAAAATACTAAACATGACTACTTTCATTTACATGACATTGCTGTGTCCCAAACATGATGGTGCCCTGAAATGGGGGGGGGGGGGGGAGGATTATGTATAAACACTGCTGTAATTTCTATGTAGTGAAACCAAACTGTATAAAAATGGCCTTTATTAAAATCTGACAACGTGCACTTTAACCACATGTGATTTTTTTTCTATTACAAATCTCAAATTGTGGAGTACAGAGCAAATAAATAAATGATGTGTCTTTGACCCAAACATTATGGAGGGCACTGTAGATTCTGAACTGTGGGAGTTACAATTTGCCCATGTTAAATTGATTCATTAATAATTAACTATCACATGTATTGTGATGATTTATTGAAAAAACTCAATTTGGAATTTGCTGTTACACTATGTATTTAGTCAGATTAAGATCGTTACTTGGTTAAAAAGAGTTTTCAGATTTGGGTACATGGGTATGAAAGTCCGTTAACGTCTCCAGGATGGAATTGCAACGTGAGAATAACCAGGACGACTAGTAGCCAGTTAAAGATAAATGTAAAGTGTTTCAGGTTTGGAAGATCCACCATGCTTCATGTAGTCTACACATGTAGTTGGTTATGTACTAACCATGTACTAACTTCCATCTGGCACTCAAATACACCTGGACCATTTCCGACACTTCCCTACCATTTCTTGACCTCACTATCCCCATCGCAGGTGATAGACTTCTGACCGACATCCGCTATAAACCCACTGACTCCCATGGCTATCTAGACTACACTTCTTCCCACCCTGCTTCCTGTAAGGACTCCATCCCCCTACTCCCAATTCCTCCGTCTATGCCGCATCTGCTCCCAGGATGAGGTGTTCCACACCAGGACATCGGAAATGTCCTCATTCTTCAGGGAACGGGGGTTCCCCTCCCCTACTATAGATGAGGCTCTCACCAGGGTCTCTTCTATATCCCGCAACACTGCTCTCTCTCCCCATCCCCCCCACTCGGAACAAGAGCAGAGTCCCCCTAGTCCTCACCTTCTACCCCACAAGCTGTCACATACAACAAATAGTCCTCTGTCATTTTTGCCACCTCCATCGTGACCTCGCCACATCTTCCCATCTCCCCCCCTGTCAGCTTTCCGCAAAGACCTCTCCCTCTGTAACTCCCTGGTCAATTCTTCCCTTCCCACCCGCATCACCCCTTTCCAGGGCACTTTCCCTTGCAACCGCAGGAGATGCTACACTTGCTTTACCTCCCCCCTAGACTCCATTTAAGGGCCCAAGCAGTCGTTCCAGGTGCGACAGAGGTTCACCTGCACCTCCTCCAACCTCATGTATTGCATCTGCTGCTCTAGGTGTAAGCTGATCTACATCGGTGAGACCAAGCGTAGGCTTGGCGATCGTTTTGCCAAACACCTCCGCTCGGTCCGCATTAATCAATCTGATCTCCCTGTGGCTCAACACTTCAACTCCCCATCCCATTCCAAATCTGACCTTTGTGTCCTGGGCCTCCTCCAAAGCCAGAGTGAGCACCACTGGAAATTAGAGGAGCAGCACCTCATATTCCGCTTGGGCAGTCCGCACTCCAGCGGCTTGAACTTTGACCTTCAATTTCCGGTAGCCCTTGCTGTCTCCTCCCTTTCTCAGCTCTCCCTCAGCCCTCTGGCTCCTCCTTTTCCTTTCTTCTTCTCCCCCCCCCACCCCACCCCCGGATGCTGCCTCACCCGCTGAGTTTCTCCAGCACTTTTGTCTACCTTTGATTTTCCAGCATCTGCAGTTCTTTCTTGAATATAGTTGGTTATCAGTGACTTGTTGAACCTCCTGTGCTCTTACCACCCACTATTTATTTAGGTCATGGGTTTACTGACAGATATTTGCTGCCAGGTGCCTGTAAAGTGATTTAATTGCTGACTCATTGTGGAGTTTTCAATCTTTGCAGGTTAGCTCCTATGTGTCATTATCAGGAAGAATGAAGAGACTGCAATAACTGGAATCTTGAGCAAAAAATAAAAGTGCTGGAGGTACTCTGTGGGTCAGGTAGCATCTGTGGAGGGAAATGGACAAATGATGTTTTGGATCTGGACCCTTCTTTGGATTGATCAAGGCTCACACCCAAATGTCACCTGGCTAATTCCCTCCATAGATACTGCTTGACCCACTGAGTTCCTCCAGCAGTTTTCTTGTCCTGATTATGAATATAGTTGGGCTTCTTTCTTAAGAGAAACTAACAATCTCTCTTAAATGTGATGGATTTCAGGCAGTCCATATGCTGTCTACACTCTGCCCCTATTAGATGGGATTTATCAGATGGTCAATGAGTAGCACTATTGTTGTGGGGTCTTTGAGAACTTAAGCATTATTATTCTTGCAACACTTATTTTCTTACTGCTGTTTTGGGGTCCAGTTATTGGAGATAAGAACGGGGGTAGTACTGATCGATCTAACAGTCATTGGCACCTGTTATGGCATGGGTGATGTCATCCTTGTGGGTTATCATATTTCGTTTTTTCTCATAACTTCAGCCTTGAATCCATGCTGACTCTTGGGCAATCCTGTTAATTAAGACAAAAATTAACTAACTACATCTTGCTACCTGGTGAACATTGCTGGAAACTGGTGGAGTGCATCAGGCTAGGACACAATTTGCCTTAAGTCTGAGGCATTCAATTTTTAGAAAATCGGTTAACCTGTGCTACCTGTAATTGTTTCGTAAAAGATGGGCCAGCTTAGTGTAGCTAGTGGCGGTTGTGTACATTAATCCCGCAATAAGGGGTGAACCTAGCCACACACTTTGGTATATAAGATCATTCATTGAATAATTTTTTGAATAATTGTCAGAACTTATTTCTGGCTTCAGATGTTGAAATATTTACTGTAAATTAGTGATAAACATACCAACGTGCGATGCGGACCATACTAAAGGAAAGCGTGGAGGGAACAAATATGCAAATCATCATTATTAGTTAAATTATGCTGAGGCAAGTTAGATTTTGAGTTCATTTTCATCATTTGTGATAATTGAATGCTTTCCTTTGTTTTCGTGCCATTAGATTTGCATCTTAAAATGAGTGGATACAACAACCAGTGAATACAATAAAACATATTACAACAAAAAGATGACTTGTACGAATTGTCAGTAGAGTTGTGAATGTATAACTGCTATCTACCTCACCATAGGACTAGTACACTATATGATATTCAGTGATGTTCCCACACATTGAGGGTCTGTTTTTTGCGTATCTCCAGAACTCAGTTGTGATGTTTTAGCATTATTACACCAAACACAATCCAATACATTTCTTTATTCACAGAGTGGTTTGAATATCAAACTTGCAAGAAGTAGTTGTGGTGCATGGCACAATTGTATTTAATGAGAAGCCAGATAAACATGAGGGAGTAAGCAATAGAAGGTAATGCAGCAATTGTTCAGTGAATGAGTGGGAGGTAGTTTATGTGCTGCATAAGCACTATCATAAACTACTGTGGTTGAAAGGCCCATTGCTTTGCTTTTAATTACCATAAACAATGTAGAGATGTTAGCTACTGCACCCTTCGACATAGGAGGAACAGTTTGGCAATCCCAGCAGGGAGGGCCTTGCTTTAGAGTATTTGGAATTACAAATTTGTGTCGCTTGCAATCAAGAATTGTGTAATTACTTCTGATTTTCACCACTTCAGATCAGTTTATGTTTAATAAAACTGCTATTAATCCTGATTCAAGTTTTCTTATTATTTCCAATTGATGCAATGCTCAACAATGGAAAATTTAGCAAACAAATTTGATGCATTTTATGGCAAAATGCGTAACTTTCCAAAAGTAACGATAACTGATAAAAGCTGTGTGAGAGACTGTGAGAGAAGCTGTTGCAGGACAGCTTCAAACATCTAACCGATTTGGAAAGCAGCTAAAATTAGTAACGTCTGAATATTATTTTAATCGTGTAAATACTGGCAATTAAATAGCAAGAAACAAACTTCTGCAGGAACTTAATGGGTCTGGCAGCAACTGTGAAGGGAAATGGTTAGCTGCTGAGCGGCTAATTGATGACTAGATTGGGATTGCTCCCAGCTCTGGGGAAATGTCTTGACCTGAAGAGTCAACTGTCCATTTCCCTCCACATGTTGCCTGACACTGTGGTTCATCCTCTGTCATAATTCGTACTGGAGCACCTCAAGGTATCGGGTTGATAGTGGAAAGGGTCAAGAGCTTCAAATTCCTGGGCGTGCATATTTCCAAAGATCTCTCCTGGTCCCAGAACACTGATGCAATTATATAAAAAAAGCACATCAGCGCCTCTACTTCCTGAGAAGATTACGGAGAGTCGGTATGTCAAGGAGGACTTTCTCGAACCTCGACAGGTAGAGAGCATGCTGACTGGTTGCATCGTGGTTTGGTTCGGCAACTTGAGCGTCCAGGAGCTGAAAAGTCTGCAAAAAGTTGTAAACACTGCCGAGTCCCTTATCGGCTCTGACCTCCCTACCATCGAGGGGATCTATCGCAGTCGCTGCCTCAAAAAGGCTGCCAACATCATCAAGGACCCACACCATCCTGGCCACACACTCATCTCTCTGCTGCCATCAGATAGAAGGTACAGGAGCCTGAAATCTGCAACATCCAGGTTCAGGAACAGCTTCTTCCCCACAGCCATCAGACTATTAAACACAACTTCAAACAAACTCTGAACTATAACAGCCTATTGCACTTTATCTGTTTATTTATGTGTGTGTGTGTGTATATATATATATATATATATATATTCTATGGTATATGGACACACTGATCTGGTCTGTATTTATGCCTACTATATTCTGTTGTGCTGCAGCAAGCAAGAATTTCATTGTCCTATCTGGGACACATGACAATAAACTCTCTTGACTTGTCTTGCTCAGCCCCCTGCTCTACTCACTCTATACTCATGACTGTGTAGCCGGACATAATGTAAAGTCCATTTTCAAGTTCGCTGACGACACCACCGTTGTGGGACGAATTACAGATGGTGATGAGTCAGAATATAGAAGTGAGATCGACCGACTGACCATATGGTGCCAGCACAACAACCTGGCTCTCAATATCAGTAAAACCAAAGAACTGATTGTGGACATTGGAAGAGGAAGGTTGAGGACCCACAATCGTGTTCACATCAATGGGACAATGGTGGAGAGATTCAAAAGCTTCAAATTCCTTGGCGTGCATATTTCCGATGATCTTTCCTGGACCCAGCACACTGATGCAATCATAAAGAAAGGACATCAGCGCCTCTACTTCCTGAGAAGATGATGGAGATTTGGCATGTCAAAGAGGATTCTCTTGAATTTCTACAGGTGCACTGTAGAGAGCATACTGACTGGTTGCAATGTGGCCTGGTTCGGCAACTTGAACATCCAGGAGTGGAAAAGACTGCAAAAAGTTGTAAACACTGCCCAGGCCATCACCGGCTCTGACCTCCACACCATCGAAGAGATCTATCACAGAGCAGCCAAAAGGCAGCCAACATCATCAAAGACCCACACCATCCTGGCCACACACTCATCTCACCACTGCCATCGGGAAGAAGGAACAGGAGCCTGAGAACTGTAACGTTCAGGAGCAGCTTCTTCCCTACAGCCATCATGCTATTAAACACTACAACCTCATAAGCTATGAACTACAATGCACTCTTGACTCTTCTTTTGGGACTACAGCTTATATTACAATTCGGGTATAAAATTGAGTTTATATTTGAATTCCTATTTAATTTCTTCTATAGAAGTATCTTTTAAATCTCTGTTAGAATTCCTAAAGTAGAAACCAAGCATTTTAAATTCCTAATAAACATGGCTATTTTAAATGAAATTCCCATTTTTATACATAGTCCCCATAATCTATCCAGCGTCATGGTTCCGTACCAGCTGATGGCATTGCCTTTTGTCGTAGTGAACCAGAAGATGCCAGATGTGATCCCCAAGTTATTCCAGTTTAGTTGATATTAAATCATAATCATCCTAATCATACTTTATTAGCCAAGTATGTTTTGCACCATATGAGGAATTTGATTTGCCATACAGTTATACCAATAAAAATCAACAAGACACAAAAAATACATTTTAACATAAACATCCATCACAGTGACTCCTTCACATTCCTCACTGTGATGGAAGGCGAAAAAACAGTTCAATCTCTTCCCTTCTTTATTCTCCCGCGGTCTGGGGCCTCGAGCCTTCCGCCTTGGCTCCCGTAGCTGGTGGTCGGACCCTCAGCATCGTGGCGATCAAGCTGCCGCATCGGGGGGGGGGGGGGGATCTCAGCTCCACACGCCGGGCCCCCGGGTCGGACCTCTTGCGACTTTGGAGCTTCCCGACATCACTCCCAGGCAAGGGATGGCAGGCTCCGATTGTACGTACACGGACCCGCGGTGGGGCTCAAAGTCAGTCTCGAGCAAGGCCGCCAGCTCCATAATGTTTGGCCATAGAGTGACCGGAGATACGATCCGGAAAACAATCGCATCTCCGTCAAGGTAAGAGATTTTAAAAAGCTTCCCCCTCCCCCCTCCCCCCTCCCCATCCCCCACATAAAATAAACCAGATAACATTAACAAACATTTAAAAACACACTAAAAATATCAAAAAAGACGAAAAAACAAGGAGGTTGCCATCGCTGACAGATTGGCACCAGGTCTATGGCTTGGGTAAGGAGAAAAATACCTTGAATTTCCTGTTCTTTGGTTGCACATGACTGTTAATGTTTAGTGCACAGAATTGTTTTGGGGATAAATCTGCTGCAAGTAGCCTGCCAGCAACATGGTGCTTTGCACAGTAAAATGTGTTTATTGGATGTGGTACAAAAAGGCTGTGGCCATGTATGCCAGCTTCAGAAAAGGAAGTGAAGATTTTTTGAAAAGGAATGTGCTTTCAATAGATTTAAAAAAAACAACTATGAAGATATTTATCTGGTGCTTTCATTGTTTAATGATTATGAGTACAAATGAGACACAAAATGTTGGAGTAACTCAGTGGGACAGGCAGCATCTTTGGAGAGAAGGAATGGGTGATGTTTCTGGTTGAGACCCTTCTTCAGACGATGAGTTCAAGTGAGTTGGTATCATTCCATGAAACTCTGCTGACGCCTTCTTTTGGATAGTATTAAAGCAAGGCCTTGCATGCCTATTTATGTGGTTAAGTTAAAAGGTCCCATGGCACCATTCAAAAAAAGAGTCATGGATTCTCTTAGTATTCTGGCCAAGATTCCTTCTGATATTCTGGCCAATATTTCTCCTACAGCCATTAATAGATTTAACCAGTCTTTTTGTGGTCATGATTATTGTGCATTTTGTACCATTGGCTGCTTTACAATAATCTATTTTTTGAAGTTCTTTACAACATCAGAGATATACGAGTAGGTGCTACATCAACACAGGATATTTTTAGACTGGATTACAATAATTTAAATATCCGAAAATGTCCAAATTTCAAGAATCTTTGATTTACATTTATTTAATGTTATTATTGTCATGTGTACTGAGGTACAGTGAAAAGCATTGTTTTGCATTGTGCATCGATGCCAGGATTGGAATCCGATTGTGCTCAATTCAAATATGGACCAGTCTCCCAAAGTATTCTAATTGTTTTGATAATGGGCAGAAACTTTAATGTGATGAAACAGGAAGCTGTGGAATTCATTAGAACTTTTAAACTAAGATAGAAGTCAACTAGCTGCACAACACTGTTCACATGGATGCCATCAAAACTATATTCAGCTGCTGTTTATTATGTAGAAGATGGTAGAAGTTTGGAACTCTAACCTAAAGGGGCTGTCCCACTGCGGCGACCTAATCTACGAGTTTAGACGAGTTTGCACTTGACTCAAACTCGTTGCATGGTCGACACGTGGTCCTAGGTGGTCCTATGAGGTCACTGGAACTCTCCTTCATGCTTGAGGGAAGTTCCCAAATACTCATGGCTTCAGCTTGGTCGCGGAAAGTTTTTCAGCATGTTGAAAAATTTTCCCCGAGTAAAATTTGGTCGGCATGGTTCTTTTTAACTCGTAGTGGAGTGGGGCCGCTATTTAGTTACAGGCAGTCGAGGAGAGCTGTAGGCAATCTCCTTCGCTGACTGGCCATTCTGATTGGCTCATTGGAGTTTTCAGGACCCAGGAAAACCGACCCGTAGGTAAAATGCCCGCTAAACTTTATTATGCTTCTTAAAAGTGTCTCCTCCCCTTCTCTCCCCTCCGCGGTCTCTAAAGGACTTACCTTTACTGTGCAGCCGTCTTTCCTTCCTCTTCATCGCGGGTCTGAATTTCAGACAGCGTTCCCCCGCTTTCCCTGGCCCCCGCCTTTGCGATGTGTTTGTTTGCGGTCAGCTAATCCAGCATAGAGGTTTTCCAGCCGAGTGCCCTTGAGCTTGAAGGTCGAAGACACTCTCACAGATTAGGTCGCCGCAGTGGGACAGTCCCTTAACAGAACCAATGATTGTTAATTTTAGATGGTTTAGCAACATTTAGTAGGAAAGATTTAAAGTATGCAGTAACATTTTGATATCATCCTAACTGATTGTTCGGCAGTCCCTTTGGTTCAGCACCTGCCTCACTGGATGCTGCAACCCAGGCTTCTTTCAGCAAACCAAGGCACAAGTTTCCCGTGCTCCATTGGAACTTAAGCGTTCACTGGAAAACATTTATTTTACCACTCTTGGTCATCTTACAAAAAAGGAATGAGGACTCTGGAGTATTGATGAGAATAACATTCAGTAGTTCAGAAAATCTTACCTTTCTGGCATTGTATTTTTATTGTATAGGTTAGAAGTCTATACCTGAAGTTGGGTTATCGGTCACTCATGATCTAATTGAATGATGGAATAAGGTCAAGGGGCTGAATAGTCAATTCCTGTTGCTCCTATGTGCACCACTCTTGGAGCAAGTTCTCTTAATTCTCATGGGGGGCAGTGGATCATTTGCATTACTTGTTTCCTGTAGAATTCTTTGCTATGGACCTTTGGGTAATGTTAATGGGATATTTGTTTGAGTTGCAAAATGGCTTAGAGCTAATGTACAGGGAGTAAGTGAAGTGCATGATTGACAGACTTGTGTCTGACATGGCAGCTAATGCCTTAATGGCTTCTTTCCCACCTCCGTACTTGAATTATATACATTGTATGGAATTACTTGCAAAAAAAATCTGAGATAAGAAAATCAAGCTATTGAATATATGTTTGAAATTGTATGCAAGAACAATTGCAGTTCTTGAAAAAGATTTACTATTCTTTCATTTGTGAAATGTCCGTTTTGCTGGTCTGCAGTGCTGCCCCTACTGTGGTGAGCCATCAGCCTGATCCACTGCATTCCATGATCAGTGGCTTTGTGATGCAACTGTTTGCTAGGCTACTTCAGAAGATAGTCAATATACAAGCGTATTGCTATGAGACAGGAGTTGCATTTAGCCAGGGAACAATGGTGGTTTTTTTCCCCTTAAATAAAGGTGTGAGCTTTCTGGTGTTTTACTGTTTGGTTGCAGTTTCAGATCACCATCACTTGAAACAATATTTTGGTTCCAGGTTTAATTGAATTTAAATTCCCCAGCTGCTGCGGTGGATTTGAGTTTCTCCAAATCGTTAATCTGGGCCTTTTTGATGACTTTTGATGATTTGACCAAAAATGTCATCCATGCCACTTTCTGTATAGGGACCTTATGCACTTATAGGGAACTAACTGCAGAGTAAGTGCAATCAGTATTACCTGTGCCTTCAGGGATCAAAGCAATAACCGTGAATTTGTATTTCTGAATATAATTGTAACCAATTTTCCAGAAGTACTTGTTATTTCAACAGTGGAACTTTTCCTTTTCTCAGACTGCCTATTGTGATCCTTTTAAAAGATGCTGAATTTGAGAGGAGCTTTGTGTTATGAATATGTCTAATGGGAATTAAATTGAGACTACCTGTTTCTGTTGAGCTCATATGACTGCCATGGAAAAAAGAGATAGAATCATGAACATCTGTTAAGTTGAATTCACTGTTTGTGCGAGTTTTAAAACCAAGCTGGCATACATGACGCCTCAGTTTGCAGTTCCGTATATCACAAGGATCGTTTGAAATCTAAGACGTGTTTTTTACATTATGTTGAAAGCTTTTAGAAGAAATGTGAATTATTTTTATTGAAATTATGGATTTTTTAATCTTGATCTTGGCTGCTGATTGCAGCAAGTTCTGTAGACAAGATATGCAAAAGCTTGGCAGCCAGCAAAGGAAAGACTATTGAACTAAATTTCATTTATTTTAATGCAAGAGGCCTGACAGGTAAGACGGATGGACTCTGGGTGTGGGTAGGTACATGAAACTGTGGTGTTATAGCCATTACAGAAATCTGGCTAAAGGAGGAACAGGACAAGCAGCTTAATGTTTGGGAAGGAACTGCAGATGCTGATTAACATTGAAGATTGACACACAATGCTGGAGTAACTCAGCAGGTCAGGCAGCATCTCTTGGAGTAAATGACGTTTCGGGTCGACACTCTTTTTCAGATTCAGAGTCTGAAGAAGGGTTTCGACCCAAAAAGTCACCAATTCCTTTTCTCCAGAAATGCTACCTGACTCGCTGAGTTACTCACCGCTTAATGTTCCAGGATCCATATGCTGCAGGCAAGATGGAGGTGGGGACAAGAGAAGAAGGGATGTTGCTTTAATAATTAAGGAGAACATCACGGCAGCAGTCTGAGCATTATTGAGGGAGTGTTCAGTAAGGCAATATGGGTAGAACTTGGAAATAAAAGAAGGGATGATCATCTTATAGATCCTTACACAGTCAATGGAACTTAGAAGAACAAATATGCTGGCAGTTTGTGCCAAAACTAAAAGGGTTGTTATAGTAGGGAATTTTAACTGTTCTAATGTAGACTGGGACTGCCATAGTGCCAAAGGCTTAGATGGGTGGAATTTGTCAAGTGCATTTAGGAAAATTTCCTCAGGCAATATTTAGAACTCCCTTCAAGGGAGAGGTCAAAGCTTGATCTATTCTTAGGAAATAGGGCAGAGTGAGTGATTGAGTTGGCGAGTGCTTTGGGACCAATGACCACAGTTCTGTTGGCTTGAAAATTGTTGCGGATCAGCCTCGTCCTTATTAATAAGTTCAAATTTTTAAATTGGGGCAAGGCCAACTTTGGTATTAGTCAGGAATTTGCAACAGTTGATAGGAATAAGGTATTTAAAATCGTGATAATGAGAGTTCAAGTAATGCATGTTTCTATTGGACCAAACGGCAAGGCAGACTCGAGCAAAGAACCCTGAATGATGAGTGAAATTGAAGTTCTGGTCTGGAAAAAAAAGAGGCATGGTCAGGTAAAGGCATAGGACCAAGTGTATTACAGGAGTAGTATAGAGGATTGAGGAACATACTTCAAGGCCAAAAGGTATTCAAGGCCAAAAAGGGACTGTGAGATAGCTCTGGCAGATTGAGTTAATGATAATCCAAAGAGATTTTGTAAGTACTTTAGGGGAAAAGAGAGGGAGAGAGAGAGAATAGTGTTCCTCAGAAATCAAAGTGGTCACCTTTGTGAAGAGTTGAGGGAGATCAATATTATTCCTGCTTTTAAGTGGAGAAAGACGTGGAGGTAAGTGAAGTTGGGAAAGTTTGTGGTGGTAGTTCATATTACGGTAGGGGAGGTGCTGGGTGTCCTAAAATTTATAAAGACCAGATAAATCCCCAGATATATGAATTATCATTAGCCATGGGTAAGATGCTAGCTGAGATGGGACTTGGTTGGCATGGACGAGTTGAGCCAAAGGGCCTGTTTCCATGCTGTTGACTTTAAAGGTACTTTTTAAAATAATTACTCTTTGCCCACAAAATGAAAAAAAGTTGAAGTACAACCACTGAAACTGAAAAATTTATGTTTTAACAGATGGCGAAACTCCATCCTTACCACTTAGTTGTTTTGTTGGTTGTGGTCGAGTTGTCAGATGGGTTATTCCGAGTCCAGTTAGAAAGAGTTCCTACATTTCTTTAGCTGTTTAAAAGGTCACCAGTACCTCTTAAAATGTTCTGCCTGTAAATTTGTGGTGTCAGTTCATTTTTATACAAACATGGTAGGAAACTCTGCACAACCAACTCTCACAGATACCACATGATACGTTGGATTATAATTGTATTGGTCAGGAAATTCGATGAACTCCCTACTTTCTTTCTACGTTACTTTGGGATATTGTGTCCAGCTGCACAACTGATGAGATGCTGTCAAAGTAGATTATGTCATTTGAACTGGTGCCATTATGACTTTTGAAGCTTCTCACGTATCAGATAAAAAGTGGTTTTAAGCAATTCCTTTCACTTTTGTGGAATTGTGCAGCATTTTCTATTTCGGTCCTATTGTGTCCCTGGTACTGATAACTGTATCAATGTTACATCCTGTCCTCGGCCTGAACATGAAAATCATCATCACATTTGTTTCCAGTTGCAATCTGGCACTTGCTTTCCGCATGGTGCATCTGACTTTTCTCCTCCCGTCCCTCTTTTTCCTCAACTTATTTTATCCAGTTAGGGAATGGGCTAACAGCCAATATCTACCATAAGCCCGCAGGTACATTGGATACACTTCCTCATACCCTGCTTCCTGTAGGAATTCATTCCATTCTCCAAGTTTCTGTATCTCCAATGTTCTGTTGCACCTTTCACAGTGCTGCCTCAAATGTGTCTTCCTGTTTTTGCAGATATTATTTTCTCTCTACGTCATTGAACATTTGACTTTTCAATTTCCAGCACTTCTATTTTTATCCCTTGTTTCTGGGTTTCCATCCAACTGATTTTCATATTGACCAGATTATGTCATGTGGTGGTATCACACTGTCCCTTCCTCTTTCACAAACTGATTTTGTCTTTCCAATGTGGATAAATGTGAGGTTATCCACTTTGGTGGCAAAAACAGGAAAGTAGACTATTATTTGAATGGTGGCCGTTTTAGGAAAAGGGGAGATGCAACGAGACCTGGGTGTCCTGGTACACCAGTCATTGAAAGTAGGCATGCAGGTGCAACAGGCAGTGATGAAAGCAAATGGTATGTTAGCATTCATAGCAAAAGGATTTGAGTATAGGAGCAGGGTACACAAAAGGCTGGAGAAACTCAGTGGGTGCAGCAGCATCTAAGGAGCGAAGGAGATAGGCGAAGTTTCGGGTCGAGACCCTTCTTCAGACTGGTCAGGGATCAGGGAAACGAGAGATATAGACGTTGATGTGGAGAGATAAAGAACAATGAATTAAATATATGCATAAAAGTATCGATGATAAAGGGAACAAGCCATTGGAAGCTGTTTGTGGTGTGAAAATCAGAAGCTGGTGCGACTAGGGTGGGGAGGGAGATAGAGAGAGAGAGAGAGAGAGAATGAGAGAGAGAGAGAGAGAGAGAGAGAGAGAGAGAGAGAGAGAGAGAGAGAGAGAGAGAGGGAATGCCAGGGCCCGAGGGCTGAGGGAGAGGTGGGAAGGGGAGGAGACAGCAAGGGTTAACAGAATTGAGAAAATTCAATGTTCAAGCCCAAAGGATGCAGACTCCCCAAGCGGAATATGAGGTGCTGTTCCTCCAACTTGCGGTGTTGCTCACTCTGGCCGTGGAGGAGGCCCAGGACCGAGAGGTCGGATACGGAATGGGAGGGGGAGTTGAAGTGCTGAGCCACCGGGTGGTCGGGTTGGTTAATGCGGACCGAGCGGAGGTGTTCGGCGAAACGATCGCCAAGCCTCCGCTTGGTCTCATTGGTCTCATGAGTATAGGAGCAGGGAGGTACTACTGCAGTTGTACAGCGTCTTGGTGAGACCACACCTGGAGTATTGCGTACAGTTTTGGACTCCAAATCTGAGGAAAGACATTCTTGCCATAGAGGGAGTACAGAGAAGGTTCACCAGACTGATTCCTGGGATGTCAGGGATTTCATATGAAGAAAGACTGGATAGACTCGGCATGTACTCGCTAGAACTTACAAGATTGAGGGGGGATCTTATAGAAACATACAAAATTCTTAAAGGGTTGGACAGGCTCCCAGCAGAGCAACCTCATCGGTGCCATTCCTCCTCTTTTGCAAGTCACAGGCTTATTAACACCTCATTTGCTACTTCAGAGGTCATTTGCAGCAGCCAGTTTACCTACCACCTGCACGGCAATATCTGTGACCTTAAACTATTATTCAGTTGCAAATTGCAATGTGTTTAATGGAAGTTTTGATTGGAGGTGCAAGTTTTTTGGCTGTTAAAATTTGTGGTAGAAGCCAGCAGGTAATAATACTTCAGAATGATTATTCTGCATCATAGCATACAGAGGTGAATACTGATAATGCCCCTTTATATCAGTCAATTAGAAATTCCCTGGTTGAATCTTACCCACCAGTATTGAAACATTTTGACCCTAATCCACAAAAGACTGTTTTAGTCTTCCAAAGCAACTACTGTGTGTAGAATTTGTAAATCTGTGCTCGGCAATAAAGATATGCTCCATAAATTTAATATAATAGAATCTTAAAGAAAACAAAGTTTTCCTGGCACTGTTCATGGCACTGGCAAATAATAATTGCACACTCGGGTTTTTCACAGGTTCGGGCTCCATTTAGACATCCTAACCTTTATATCATTCGCGTATATAAACAGGACTGACATAACACAACTTGTTTGTGCGCTGCATCCTCAGTACATCAATAATCATATTGTATACTGGACTATGATACATGTGATACTCATTCCATAATAATGAAGATGAAGCATTATTAGATATTTCAGTGATATGGGGGTTGCCGTTGAGTATGGCGGCCCTGCCAGCAGCTGTTAGTCTTTTCACGCTTTTTAAAATTTTTAGTTAGTTAAAAGTGTTTGGTTTGGAGGTCTTTTAGTCTTTTTATGTAGGGGGTGGGGGGGTAAACTACTTTTCTCAGTCCTGCCTGGTCGGAGATGCGGCTTTTCTCCGAGCCGTGTTACCGGCAGTCTGGAGCGGCGTTTCCTACCGGGACTGGCCAGGACTTCAGCTCCTGAAGACGGAGGCACAGCGCTGAGACACCATCGCGGAGCAGGCGATGCCTTGCCTGGGTTGCCGTGCAGTAAACTCCGGAGAGCTGTGACCGCCGACTTCGACATCATGGAGCAGCCGTCTGCGGAGCTCCCAGCCGCGGGCGGTGCAGAGTTAGGAACACCGTGGAGCCTGGGATCTCACGGAGTTCGCCAGGGACGGAGCTTCGACCAGCGCGGCCCCTGGACTTCAGGAGCCGCAGACTCCGGGGAGGAAGCGGCCGCTCCAGACACTCCGGGCTGCTGAGAGTGTTCACCTGACGCTAGAGCTTCATCATCCGGCGAGAGGGCCTGAGCATCGGGCTGCCGTAGCGGCAATTGCAGAGGCCTCAATAGGCTCGACTATAGGTGAACTGTGGATGGGACTGGACTTTGCTGCCTTCCCCACAGTGGGAACCATTGTGGGGGGGATGTTTTTATGTTTACTGTTGAATTCTCTGATGCTGTGTCCTATCTTTATTTATGTGCTGCGATGGCTAGTCAAATTTCACTACACCAATCGGTATATGTCCTTTGTCCTTTGTCGTTTGATATGCATCTAATATACTGATATTAAAAAAGTGTACCAAGAAAAAATCTGGTACTTTCAGCAACAGCAAAATCATTGTATGTTGCTAGCCAAGAGACAGGTGACGCTGGAATCCTGAACAAAAACACAAAATGCTGGAAGAACCCGGCATGCCAGGTGGCTGTGGAGGAAAATGGACAGGCTACTAAGAAGGGTCCCGACCAGAAAGGTCATCTGTTCACTTCCCTCCACCAATTCTTGGTCCGTTGTATTCCTCCGGCAGATCAGTTTTGCTCCATATCAAGAGAATCAGCCATGAAAGTTGATCATGATTTATAGAAGGTATGGTGCATACTCCAGACACCCCACGTCAGTAGTCTCAAAAAGGAATAATATTAAAACTTTGATGAACAGATGTTAACACAGATTATTTATAAAAAGTATGTTCATAAGTCTTAGGAGGCCATTGGCCGTTGAGTCTACTCCACCATTCAATCACGGCTGATCTATCTTTCCCTCTCAACCCCATTCTCCAGCCTTCTCCCCATAACCCTCGTTGCTCTTACTAATCAAGAATCTGTTAATCTCCGGTTTAAAAATACCCAATGTCTTGGCCTCCACAACCGTCTGTGGCAAAGATTTCCACAGTATTCACCACCCTCTGACTAAAGAAATTCCTCCTCTTCTGGCCCCCTTTTAAAAGGTACGTCCTTTTATTCAAAGGCTGTGCCCTCTGATCCGAGACATTTCCACTAGTGGAAATATCCTCTCCATCCAGGCCCTTTCATTCATTACTTGGTAACTTTCAATGAGAACCCCCCCCCCCCCCCCCGTCCTAAACTCCAGTTAGTATGGACAGTGTTAAAAGCAAAAAAAGCTTAAATGGCCTGAACATCAAATAACATTCCCAGTTTGTAATTACATTTCCTTTTTTTACCCACACGCGAAGAGTACAGAAACCGTACGTTGCTTCTAATGGCCATTGAGCACTGCACGAATATTCAGATGCTTTTGGAAGCTTTCCTTTGCTTCAGCTCATTTAATATGAACAGTTATACTGAGTTTACAGGAGTGGAATGGTTCATGCTTTTGCCCACATTTTGTGGAGTCTATAAGGAGGCCCCTTTGCTGATGTTTGGGAACCAGAGGTGACCTCTATGGACATCACCCACCAAAAGATGTAATGATGCTTTCAAAATGCTTTAAATCATTGCACAAATATTTACAGCAAATACCAAACAAGCATCCAAATCAAAAAAATGAATGTAATCACTCGGCAGTATCAACGTATATTTAAAAAAACATGGTTCAACATGTTTTAACAAGGGTCTCAACCCAAAACATCACCCATCCCTTCTCTCCAGAGATGCTACCTGTCCCGCTGTTACTCCAGCTTTTTGTGTCTATCTTATGTTTTAACAAGAGTTAGAATTGTAAAACAAGGACATCGCCACAGGAAAAATGCTGTTCAGTGCTCAACAAGTTAAGCAGAATCCACAAGATGAGAGAGAAAGGTAAATATCAGATGAAGATGTTTCAGCAGAACTGGAAAAGTAAGAAAATAAACCTTTTTCAAGAGTTTCAGAGAAAGCTTGGCCAGCTCAATGTTTCCTGTATTTTCATTTTTTTTTACTCCACAGAAACATTGTTGTTTCTAACAGCTATCCGGGATGCCTGGAAATTGCAGAAATATTTTAGTACTCTTCCACAATATGCAGTCAATTTTCAGTGTGTATGTCTCCAGTAAAATTGTATTCTTCCATGTCTAAAGCCAAGCATGGAGATGTTTAGTTTGCTCTTAAGCCAAAGGAAATCACTAATGAAAGAGAAATGCTAGAAATACTCAGCAGGTCAAGCAGCATTTGAGGAGAAAGAGTTAACTTTTCAGACAGACAACCTTTCATTATAACTTGCTTCAACAAAAAAAAAACAGCCCTGCATCATTCGGATGCCTTTATCTGCTTGATTAGCATGTCACCGACATTCTACCACCTATGCACCATCTGAAAAAAATCCACTGTTAATACTCTCCCAAGCCAGCCAGTCAATTGCATTTCCCGTCCAACCAACTCCTCCGCCCCAAGTTGAACCATTCTAGTCCTTCTACTCGTTTCACTGTCCTCCTGATTAATTTTACTGTTTGTATGCCACGTTGTCATCTTCCCCTCAATCAACAATGAACCATTGTACATTCCCTTGATCATAGTCTGCTTTGATCTGTCCTTTTCACACCTTACATGCTCTTTGTACCCTTCCATATCTCTTGTTTCACTCTCCCGACCCTCAGTCTGAAGAAGGATCTCGACCCGAGACGTCACCCATTCCTTCTCTCCAAGATGCTGCCTGTCCCACTGAGTTCCTCTGGCACTTTGTATCTATCTTTGGTGTAATCCAGCACCTGCAGTTCCTTCCTACACCACTCTTTGTCATCCTACGCTACTCTTTGGCATCCTGCACCAGCTTCTGAACCCATACCAATTCATCACAAAGCCATGCAATTCCATTTCAAAAACACTGTCCACCATTGATGAAACCCTCCCAAGATTTAGTTACCTCCAACCTTGTCAATATTGGCAGAAAACCTGCTGGCTTCTACCACAAATTCTACACAGTAGTTGCTTTGGAAGACTGAAACAGTCTTTTGTGGATTAGGGTCAAAATGTTTCAATACTGGTAAGATTCAACCAGAGAATTTCTAATTGATTGATATAAAGGGGCATTATCAGTATTCATCTCTGTAATGCTATGATGCAGAATAATCATTTTGAAGTATTATCACTTTGTGGAATTTTTTTTTAATTTTCCTTCTTTTTAAAAAAAGGTCATCATTGGAAGGGAAGTAGAAAAATGGTGGCACGTGAGATGAAAATTGGGGAGGAAGACAATGTTACATATTTAGAAGTGTCCATAAAATGCCACCATCCTCTATGCAAGGTGACGATGGTTAATGACAGGACCTGGCATGCTGAGTTTTTTCCAAGCATTTTGTCTTGGTGTAAAATGTGCTTAGCAATATCATTTGCATGTCATAAATACTTTTAAGGGTAAAAGTAAGCTCCACTGTTCAAAGTCCTCTTGATTACAGAAGGTCACGTAACACTGTAGATTCAAGTATGTAGGTTTTTTTACCTGAAAACTGTTGGTAGGCAGGAAAATTACCAGAAAAATGTTTGTGTAATTAGTAGATTTCATTCTCCATTAGCATAATGAAGCAAACTTGATTTAATCTACAACTGTGTTAATTGTTCATTTAAATATTTGTTGCTTTAAAAGACTGGATTAGCTAAGCTACAATGCCATTTGTATGTCGCGAGTGCTTTTTTTTTTACGATGTTCAGTATGTGACTAACCTATCTAATCTTCCCTTGTGTGGTTTGGTGTACATTTTGTTTGTTTGCCTGTGAAGTATTTTCAAGCTGCCATGTAACAAGGTGCCGAATTTATGCTTGAAGTTCACCTTAACGACAGTAGAAATAATGAAATGTAGTGAATTCTCTGTCATGACCTGAGGGTTCCCTGTGTCACTTGTATTTTAACCTTTAAGTAGATTTATCTTAGCTGCTCATGGTGGCCTTCAAGATAGATAGATCAAAGAGATGCTCTGTCATTAGAAACATTATCACTATTGTCATAGTAAATGTAACAGCTTGCAGGCAAAGCTAGTAACATTTTGACAGTGGTCAGGCACAACCAACAGTGTCTGTTTCTCAGCTATGATCAATGTGCTGCCTAATGGCCTTATGAAATAATTTTGTCTATCAAAGAACGAGGTTGCAATTCATGAACTTGGATCTTAGTTGAAAGGAAACATTTTTTATTCATATAGAATACTAGCTCGAAGATAAGCCTCTCCAGTGTCCATTTGTGTACACTTTTTTTGAAGTGTATAGTTTCAATAGTCTTTATATTTTCTGCAAGTTTTAAAGTAACATTTAAAGCAAAAGTGCAATAAAGTTGAAATTCTAGATTCAGTAATTCAGAGAAATTTATAGTGGTATCCTGATACATAAAATTTCCAATTTCTAAAATTTCCTTTTGATTTAGTGAAAATAGCACTTGCAACATATCTAAATACTATTGCGCTAATTATATGCGTAGGAGCTAGACATAGTTGTGTTGCAGAATGGATGGGCATGTTGAAACTAAGGTGTGGTGTTTTTAGTATCTTCCTTATTGTGAAATGAAGATATTGCACCTTTATAAGTGGCAGTTTTGAAATAGTGAATAACAAGAGGCAGTAGACCAGCAATGCATTGGTGGTGTGGGAAATGAGTGTGTGCAGATTTACGTGCGCAACTCGGCTCAGTTTCTGATTTTGTCCACCATTTATCCATTCTCTAGATTTTCTACCTCTAGACTTCCTTTACTTTTTAAATTTCCATTCACACAGAGGGTGGCGGGCGTATGGAACGAACTGCCAGAGGAGGTAGAGGCAGGTACTAAAACAACATTTAAAAGACATTGGGGCAGGTATATGAGTAGGAAAGGTATAGAGGGATATGGACCAAACGCATTCAGGTGGGACAAGTATGGATGGGGCACCTTGATTGACATGGGCAAGTTGGGCCGAAGGCTTGTTTCCATGCTGTATGAGTATGACTTTGCTGCTTGGTTGCAATCACTAACTTTTCTCCTGATGCTGATTGGTATTTTTCTCAATGAAAAGTAGCTTGAATATTGCCACGGCATTTATTGCTTGCAAGATGGTAAATCCGTGTGGCGTGGTTGAGTTCTGTATGAACACGTGAGTGTCTGCATCGAATGCTCTTGGAGGCAAGAAGTGGACAGTTGAGGTGACATGCCATCTATTCTTGTGGCATTCCCAAATTAGTGGTATCTTGAGGGTCTACCCTTTAGGAATTACTGTTGGTCTATTCGCCGTTAAGATTTCTGGTAGCAGCAAAGGAGATATTTTGGATACATACGCTTCCTTTTTCAGCATTGTTCATAAAATTGAATAAGTACAAGAGTTATTTTGCTATGGTTGTATTAGATGATTTATCTATCTCAAGGATGGTTTACCAGATAAAACCTTTTTATTCCCCGGTATCTTCATTTACATATAGTAAAATTATTACCCTTCTAGTTGTGAAATGATTAGTTTCGGTATTTCAAAAGTTGCTTACAAATATTCCCTGTTTTGCAAATTACTGAAGTAGTAAATCATTGAATCATCGCCTCGCCCCTCCCCCTCCCCCACACTTGGCAACTATAAGTTTACTACTGGATGAAAATGTAAAAAAACTGTAGAAGCTAGAAATACAAACTTAAAGCAGTGTTGAAAACATTTAGTTGGACAGGCAGCATTTGTGGAAATAATTAATATTTCAAATTGAAGATCTCTTGTCAGAATTTGGTTTACTTATTGCTGTACGGATCTACTGAAATTTTGCTGGACATCTTGGTAAATTTAACACTGGCCAGTATATCGCAGGAGATCCTGAATATCGGCTATTTAAAAAAAAAAATCATTGATGTGTTTTAATGTAACATTATCACATGATTTCCAGCAGCAAATGGTTTTTGAATTTGAGCTGTAGGACCTGTTTCTAGTTGTCTTAACTTGCTGGCAAGAATGGTTAAATTCTTTTAATTCCATTTGCGATAATGCAGTTGCTGCATATCTTTACGGACAGAGTAATTTAGCTTTGCATATACTGTACAAACAAAATATAACTTAAATTCTGTGTTAGTATAGGGCCAAGGCAATGTAAACTATAAAGGATGTATGATATTCCAGAAGGTGGCATTACTCTTTGACTTTGCAACAGGGATATATCTATCTATCTATACATAACTAAAACTTTCATCTTGTTATCTTCCGGTTTGCGTTGTTTTTACATTTGCGCAAAAATGGTACAAGATAGCGCTGTGATTTTTCGCCACCTTACCATTCTCCTGTGCTGCAAATGTGCCAAGTTTTGTTCCAATCGGTGGAATATATTAAAAGTTTTTAAGATTTAAAAATCTTAACAAACCATGCATACACAGATTGGTCTCTTCTCCTGTCAGTCACCGCCGGGACGGCAACGCTCCTTCCTGCACCACGCCGCACTGATTGGCCGCGTCCGCTGTCAGTCACCAGCGGAGCCCGCCTCTGCCCAGCATTGCCCTGCGCGGCTTCCAGTCGGCGCGGCATCCAGTCGGCGTGGCTTCCAGTCAGCATTGCTTCCGGTCGCCACGGCCTCCGTTCAAGGCAACCTGCGATCAGAGGAGCAGCAACCTCGAGATGCTGGAATGGTGAGGAGGGAGAGTGGGGGGATTGTGGGAGGGGGGGAGGAGTGGGGGAAGTGAGAAGCAGACTGCGGGGATTGAGGGAAAAGAGGGGGCAGAGAGGGAGGGGAAAGTGGGGGAGGTGAGGATAGAGTGGGATGTAGGGGAGTTAAAGGGAAAGGAGGGGAGAGGAGTTATGGAGTGACTGAGGGTAGGGGAAAGGAGGTGAGGAAGGGATTGGGGAGTGTAAGAGGAGAGGGGAAAGAAGAGGGAGGAGGTGAGTGGGGTAGGAGGGGGAATAGGGGAGGTAGGGAATGGGGAATAGAGGGAGAGGAGGACAGTGGGGGAGGTGAGGAGGGATAGTGTGGGGGGGAGATTATGGGAGGTGAGGAGTGGGGACTTGGGGGATAGAGGGATAGGATGGGGTTGGCAGGGGAGAGTGGTTATGGGGGAAGGGAGTGACCTGAGGGTAGGGGAAAGGAGAAGGAGAGGTAAGGGAGGGATTGGGGATGAGGAGAGGGGAAGAAGAGGGAGGGTGAGGAGGAAGGGGAGAGAGTGCTGGGGATGGGGGGAAATTAGCCGCTCCTGCGCAGTTGAGGGCTGTGGGTGAGTGGTGGAATATTGCATTGGGGAACGGGTTGCGTTGGGGGACCAGGCCTCCCGTGTGACAGGGACCCAACGGGTCCCACTTAGTCCAGTAGTTAGTAAGATGCTAAATGTATTTTTTAGAGAAACTGCGTGTAAACGGGCCCTTCAGTCCTCTGCTGCTAACCAGCGATCCCTGTACACTAGCGCTATCCTACACACTAGAGACAATTTACAATTATTTTTTTTTACCAAAGCCAATTAACCTACAAACCTGTACATCTTTGGATTGTGGGAGGAAACCCATGTGGTCACAGGGAGAATGTACAAACTCAGTACAGACAATACCCGCAGCCAGGATTGAACCCGGGTTTTAGGTGCTGTAAGGCAGCAACTCTACCGCTGAGCAACGTGCCGCTACAACTAGTCCCAATACACCCATCTGATGAATCAATGCTCTTCTATATCTTGCCTGAGATGCATTTTAAAGTCATTCATTATCTCAATACACAGTAACCTGACTTGCCTTTCTGTATTATTCTACTGGAGAAAAGCCTAATTTGAGACTAAATATAAGCTGTAAGCTTTTCTTATATTTTTAACATAATTTAGCCTTATCATTTTACCTCCCTGTTCATCGCAGGTGTGAATTTCAGACAGCGCTCCCCTGCTTTCCCTGGCCCCCGCCTTTGCGATGTGTTTGTGTGTGTGTGTGTGTGTGTGCAAACGGTCGATCCGGCTCGCGGTTTCATTGCTGACGGTCAATCCAGCTCGAGGTTTTAACCAAAGATAGACACAAAAAGCTGAAGTAACTCAACGGGACAGGCAGTATCTTTGGAGAGAAAGAATGGGTGACGTTTCAGGTCGAGGCCCTTCAGACTGGTTAGGCATGAGGGAAACGAGAGATACAGACAGTGATGTGGAGAGATAAAGAACAATGAATGAAACGTATGCAAAAAAGTAACGATGATAAAGGAAACAGGCCATTGTTAGCTGTTTGTCGGGTGAAAATAAGAAAATGTTATAACTAATGTTCCAGTTTGCCTGACTTTTATTCTGTTTCAGTTTGTCCTGAATTTACCATTATTCGCCTATTGTTGTTTGCTCCGCACGTCCGTCTGTTGTTCACAACAAATAAACGTAATAAATATGGCAGGTAATCCGCAGTGTCATCTGGGAATAATGCCATTTAAGTTACCAAGAGATTAACCTTCTGTTTACAGGATTTTGTCTTCACATGGACTGTGCATTGTTTACTTTTACCAGTATTATCATGGACAGATGCATCTGACGCAGTAGAGTAGATGAGAATGTGATCAACATCTTTATCCTCTGCATCAGTTCATTTTCTACCTGCAGAAACCCCATTTGGCAGCCCTTTTCTTTGTGTCTTTATCAGCACAGTTACTGATCTGCTCTGCCAAGCCACATTCGGTCATCTGCATGAAGATCACACCCAGTGTATATTCTCTGACTTAGCTGCCTTCAGTGCCAATTTGTATTTGCATTGTACTTGATAGGTGCTGAACTTGTGCAGGAACATTTTACGGTAGTAATATTGTTGAACCTTACTTGCGAGTCAAGAAACTGTGTTGATGTGGCAGTCATTCATGCAGAACAATTGCACATTCTTTGATGATGACCAGCTCCTACATAATTATGTTTTGCAGAAATTAATACCATTCACGCATCTTTTTGCTTTTCATATCCTCGGGACATCTATCTGGTGTTCACTGCACACAAATTCAATTTGAACCAAAGGCTTGATGAATATGGCAGCCAATCTGCAAGGTTGGTGGAGGATGATGTCATTTAAATTGCCTGGAGAATTACTTGCTTTATCTAACCAGTGGCATAGAATCTTTTCTATTAATCTGAATGTGCAATAGGACTTTGATTAACACCAACCCCAAACCAATTAGGAGCAGACGAGGGCATTCGATCCAATTTGTGGTCCCAGCCACAAAGACAGATGTGTACAGCAATTCGTTCTTCCCACGCACTATTAAAGCATGGAATAATCTCCACCAAACCACGGTTGTCCAGCCAGATGCAACTAAATTTAAAGTGGCACTTTCTTCCCAATAACCCTCTCTGGCTAAACCCCTCCCTTCACCACCTCTAGTTTAAATTCCAGTTGGAATATTTTGGAGGACCAAGTAACCAAGAACCAAGAATGTTTCATTTGATTGGCATCAAGTCTATCAAGATCGCACTTCCTAAGTATTGAAGGGATTGTGATCAATTCTGAAATGAGGCTTGAATTTTCTTCTTTTAGATTTGGAGAGAATATTTCAGCCAAAGTGAATGCTTAAGGGAACAAACACAATTTGAAATTGAAGCATATTTTTGGCTCAATTCTTCTGCTTTTTGTTAGAGTTGAACCTATGGATGATTTTACCTTTTGCTCAGTAATACTTGGTTCATCTGCTCTTACTGCTCAGCATTGGAGACTGACCATGAAGAGCGTAGAAGCGGGAAAGCTGCAGGGGGGGAAATGTCTTTCTGCTGTTTGAAAATGGTGTGATTTTTCACTGTTCTGCAGATAGGTAAAGCGCTTCTATGGTAGGCATTCTGTTCTGTCAGAACTTACTGGATTCAATATCTCGAAAGTGTTATTGAGTCAAAGATTCATATAGCGTGGAAACAAGTCTTTTAACTTAACTCGTCTAAGATGCCCATCAAAGCTGGTCCCACTTGCTTGCATTTGGCCCATATCCTTCTAAACCATTTCTATTTGTGTATCTGTCCGGACACCTTTAAAACATTGTAAATATATCTGCCTCAACAGTCTCCTTCGGCAGCTTGTGCCATATACCCACTAGTCTCTGTATCATGGGGGAGGGGAAAAAGTTGTTTCTCGTAGCCCTTTTAAATATTTTGCCTTTCATCTTAAACCTATGCCCTTTTGTTGTAGAACCCCTATACTGAAAAAAAGCTTGTGACTAACCATCATATCCATGCTCTCATGATTTTCGAGACTTCTGTAAGGTCACCACTCGACCTCCTGTGCCCCGGGGAAAAAAAAACACGGTCTCTAATTCAAGCTCTCAAGTCCTGATAACATGATTGTGAATCTTTTCTGTACCCTTTCCTGTCTAAACACAGCCTTCCTATAGCTGTGCTACCAGAATTGTATATAGTACTCGGCAACAAATATTATAGTTGCACCACGACTTCTAGCTCCCTGTACTTTGTGCCCTGCCTGTTGAATGCAAACAAGCCAAATGCCTTTTTCACCACCCTGTTTACCTGTGTTGTCACTTTCAGAGAACTATGTACCTTGTTCTGTTCCACAACACTCTCTAGAGCACTCCCTGTGATTTTACTGTGCAAGTCCTCCCCTTGTCTAATTTGAGAAAATATAGCCCCACAGTTTAAAACAAAATCCAGTTTGAACTTTAATTCTAAGGAATACGTATTCATTTTTATAACAGCATTTTGAATGAATCAATATTTTTAATAATTAGGTTTATACCATGATGTACTTAGTGTGCTGTATGTTAAGTGTATTTAATTTCCCCTCTAGTAAAATGAATTTAAATTTGTATGGTGATTACCATCAGCTTTTCACTTTTTCATGGCGCACATGGCAATGATAAACCAAAGACATACAAAAAAAGCTGGAGTAACTCAGCGGGTCAGGAGAATATATGGGGAAAAGGAATAGGTGATGTTTCGGGTTGAGACCCTTCTTCAGAGTGAGAGTCAGTGGAAAGGGGAACGAGACATATGGTACTTGGGAGAAATTAATGGAAGATATGCAAAAAGCAGTGATAATCAAGGAAATGGGAACACAAAAGGCCATTGTTGGCTGTGGGATAGGTGAAAGCGAGTCTGAGATAAAACGTGGTCGTAGAGCTGAAGAACAGGAGGAATCAGAGGGGTTGCAGTTAGAGAGAGTGTTGCAGAACTCTCGTCAGAGAGAGGAGGAAAACATCTTCACTATGTGCATACCGTGAGGAGATTTACAATACCTTTTCAATAGACAATAGGTGTAGGAGTAGGCCATTCGGCCCTTTGAGCACGCACCGCCATTCAATGTGATCGTGGCTGATCATCCTTTCACCTTTATCCAACCATCACTTGCCAGGCTTTGTCCTGTGCCCACCTCTCTTCCAGCTTTCTCTCCTCCCCATTATCTGAAGATGGGTCTCGACCCAAATCCATACCTATCCATATTCTCCAGAAATGTCGCTGAGTTGCTCCAGCACTTTTGTCTTATTTTGTAAACCAGCATCTACAAAAACCAGTGCCAACTATTAGGTCACACCCACAAAGACTAAATAGTGCATGTGGTATTTTACGATGACATTTTTAACTACAAAAGCTTTGGTTGAGAGAGAATGCATAAAATATAAAATTTCCAACTCCAAACGGGTTTGTCTCGTGTTGTTGGAAAATATTGCTAATAATATGCTCGGATTAATTTAATTTTTGCCTTTTATCCCAGTGCCTTTATTGCCTTTCCCAATTCTTACTGTTTAGCAGCAGTTCATTTGCATTCCTGTAAGTCTTTTACAACATCACACATTGGTTTATTTAGCAACTTCAAAACGTTTGAAGTTTTATAACAATGTTTTAATAATAAAAGATTACCAGAGCCCATTGAACTTCTTGCTTATTGTCATTCTCTGTAAGCTTACAGAAGAGTGTTTATTTTCTAACGTCATATAAGTCCCGATTGTTTATCTGTTGGATATATTACAAACATGCAGGAATAGTTTTGAACATTGTTGTGTTTTTCTTTTCTTCCCATTGATTTTTGTGGGTGTGAAACATTATGGTCACTTTCTAGCAGAGCTGACACTCATGAAAGTAGAACACCGGATTAAACCTTTTTGGAACCTACACTAGGTTTTTTAGCATCTCTGCTAGTGTGCATTGATGATTCATGACCACTGAACAAACAGAAGGGAGGTTTTACCCTTGACATTTTCAATTACATGACATTTAGATAAGAAATTAAAATTTACTCTAAAAATGCCCATCATAGATAACCTTGACCTTAAAACAAAGAAGTTAATGAATAGATGCAAATACTTTTGTTAGGTAAGAATGACTAGAAGTGTCCATGTACAGCATTTGTTGGCTTTGCTCCGGAGCTCACCCTTTTGAATTTGTCATGGTCCAGCTCGCATGTGGGAGGAAATAACAAGGAGAAGGCAGAACTATTGGAATTAGTAAAAAGTAAGCTTGCAAACTTCTAGAGTGGCTCTTTTTTGGTTATTTTACATTAAAAGTGTCTAAATCAATCTGTAAGCAACTGTCGTCTTGTGTATAGTTCCTCAATTGGCTGCAGCTACTTCTTCTTTGCTGTAATCTGTATTGACTGAAACCTGTTATGATGAGCAAAATAGTAATATGGGGAATTATGTTCCATAGTCTCTCCCCATTTGTTCGTTTAATCTTAAATGCAATTTGAATATGTAAGTGGGATAAATATTTTTTTCAGGTTTGATTTTTCCGTAGCTTATATTGGTATGATCTATTGAACTTGCAGGGTATCCTTGTCTTGTATCCATGTCACTTTTTTAATGGTTAGTCCACTTGAGTTTCTATTCTGTGGCACCATGAACTTAGCACTTGTCTTTAATTACGGTAAAGCTATCTTTATTCCAGCACACTCAGGACTTTGGTGGTGAACTAGCACATTTTCTGGACTTTTGGATGTTATTCTGTTATTGCTCCATCACAGATTTAACTTGCTTGAATAAATGTTCGAGTGAACTCAGAAGGTTTACAGAGAGCACATCCAACAGAACCAAGCAAGTTTAAAGAGAGTATAGGAACCAGGGTTCTAGCAAACATCATCTCATGAGCCAGATGCCAAACCATCTGGATTTCTGAACTATTGTATAAATAGGATAATTAAGCACTGAATGGTCTACTAATAGAAGCATGTTTGAACGGTTTGCAGTCGTGTGTGAATACATGGAAATTGGGTAGTGCTGGTCAAAACGACCTCCTCTACAAAACATTCTGTCTACCAAAGGTACACAAAAATGCTGGAGAAACTCAGCGGGTGCAGCAGCATCTATGGAGCGAAGGAAATAGGCAACGTTTCAGGCCGAAACCCTTCTTCAGCTGCTGCTGCACCCGCTGAGTTTCTCCAGCATTTTCGTGTACCTTCGATTTTCCAGCATCTGCAGTTCCTTCTTAAACATTCTGTCTACCAATCTTGTTTCACAATAGAGGAATATGGTTGTTGACTAATGTTTACCGTAATTAGTCATCGTACAATTATGCAGACTTCTACCCATTTTAAGATGCCAGTTAGCAATCATCCCCAAAACCTACTCCATTGCAAAGCATGAAATACTCCACTATAAACATTTACAGAGAAAGTCACATGATCTTTCCAAGCATGCCACACTTATGGGTCAAATTACTAGTTCAGCAGATGCCTAAGTGTTTTTTTAAAAGGAGTCTATCAAATTCCTATTGAATTGCATGTTGGGAGAAGAAGTTATCTCTTGACGAGTTTGACTTGATTGTATTTCTTTGTAATGTAACCTGATCTGATGGGATAGCATGCAACCCTAAGCGTTTAACTGTACCTCGGTACATATGATAATAATAAACCTAAAATCAAACTGGAGCCAGTCAACCACATTCATGATACATTCTCCTTTTTATAGGTTGTTGGATCAATGTACCTTCTTAAAGGCAAAAGTTAAACTAATTTTATTGTCTTTCAGCTGCTGACAGAGCAGTGAGTATGTGATCCGGCTCAGTAATAGAGGAATAGGTTCCAGATAAAATAGCTGTGGTCATGGACTGATGAAAGCTTGTGGTTTCCCCTGGTCCACAGCTGTTTGAGATTGTGCTACCATACTCTTAAACGGAGGTACTTAATTGTACAACTACTTAATTGGCAATGGAGTTAGCAGCCTGGCAGGAAGAATATGTACATTTTCTGGAAGATAAGAGTTGAAATTGAGTTAAAATTGCTTCTCTGAGAAGCTAATCTTAAATAAGTATAAATGTTGGCCAGTATAGCAGTGGACAGGGCTGACAAGCATCTGTGCCTACCAATCATATGCATAGAATGCTACCCATTTATGATGGCATTATTTGTTGCAGCAATTTTTCTCTCCCCTCTTCACTGTATGCTAATACATTTCTGCTATAAAGCATATTTCCATTGTGCAAAGTGGGTATGACGTGTTTGAAGAGTTAGGGTACTACTTGTATTATTGGGGCTGAATGGTTATGAAATGATTTCGATTAGGAACTAAAAACCCACTTCAAACCGTAACGCACCATGCGTTGACACCTTATTGAAGACCCAAAGACCTGTGAAAAAACAACTTTAACTGCTGCGATGAAGAAGGAATGATACCAGTGGGCCATAAAACATAAAGTTTAGACATGCAAGGACTGGAGAAAAGTGTTATTCAGTGACGAAAGACAATTTTCTGAATGTGGGCCAATGTCGCCAACATATTTTAATTTCAGTCGAAGAGGCGGTGAGAAAATTCCTCATCGGCCATTTTGTCAAACATCCTGAAAAGATGATGTTCTGGGGTTGTTTCAACTACCACGGTGTTGATCCACTGCAGCCAGTTGTCAGAATGATGAAATTGCTATGATATATCGATGTAATGCAGAGACGATTGGAGATGGCGAAGACTTTTCCAGATGGATCTGGGATATTCCAGGAAGACCTTGCACTGCTGCACACATCAAAAATGGTGACCTAATTTTTTCAAGAGATGGGGTTATGTCTCTTGGACTGGCCTGGTAATTCGCCTGACCTGAATTTGACTGAGAATTTGTAAACAATTAACAAGGAGAGACTGAAAAGTAAGGACTGTACCATGAGACAGAAGCTCATTGAGACCGTAATTCAGCTGTGGTATCGAGATGGAAAAAATCCTCAGAAAATTATAATGAATAAAAGGTAGTCCTGTGACCTGTATATTGACTTGTTATATCCAAGTGTATGCTTGCTTCCATTAATTTGCACAAAGGTGGATGTAGCTTGGAACCTGATACGATTCCCAAGCATATTGAGCGAGGAGATGAAAGGCTGCTTCTAGTTGGCAGTCTTTCAGTATTGGTCTCATTGCAGCACTCTTTGAGACTGGTTAGAAAACCAGACATTAAAATTCCAGATGAAACCTCTTGGGATCTTCATATTGGAACTTTATAATTATGGGTAAAAGTTCAATTATACTTTAAAGAGGGTGACCTCTATTGTGTCGCAGATATTTAATTTATAGCAGCTAGTAATGAAATAAGTAACCATATTTTATTTGAGGCCTTATGGCTTATGACTGCAGGTTATGTGATACAGAAACTGCTCTGGGTACAACTGTGACCAGGTATCAATTTTTGAAATTGTATATGCTGGTGTTGAATTTAGTTTACTGCCACAGCAATCCAAACATAGTTATCCACGATAAAACAGCCAGAGGTTTGTTAAGATTGATCTGTATATGCTTGTCTTGGATTGGACTCTTTGCCCCATCATGACCATGCTGCTCTTTTTGTTCATCTATTCTAACCTCGTTTGCTCGCAATAAGACCTCGTCTTTCAATGCCTTGCCTGTTTAATCAGTAGTTTTATGATTTCACCATCCTCTGGCTATGTATGCATTCCATCTATCAACTCTGTTTTAAAAAAACTTTCCCCTTTAAATCATTAGATCCTTAAAACTTTCCCCTTTAGATCCCATTTAAAACTTTCTCTCACTTTAAATTCAAATCCTTTTTGTTTTCGATATCTTGACTATGAGAAAAAATACTCTACCGTATATATTTCCCGTGGATTTGGAGTAGCAGTCAAATGCTGTTTTTAAAATCTTACCTGTTTCGCTGTTGTGAAAAAAAGATGGTGATGAAAATCCTGGAAAGGCACCAACTGCGCAGGCGCGGCTGAGGACTAGTCGGGTGCGTAAACACACGCACAGGAACTCTCCCTTAACGTTGCAAGCGCGGGTGGGGGCGCTGTTTTAAGTTAAATATTTTTAAACGTTATGAACTTTTAAAATATACCATCGATCTGTCCAAAACTAGTTTCATTTTCAGCACAGGACATCGGTGAGTAAGGTGGGGCAAATATCGTAGTGCTATTGTGTACTGTTTTTGCGCAAATAGAGGTACAAACGGACAAACAAACAAGATTAGAGTTTTAGTAATATATAATAAAATAATAAAATAATTTTATATAATAAATATATATATATATAGTCATATTACCAATTAAGAAAAATTCTTACTTGCTGTAGCTTTACAAACACATTAATTTAATAACACACAACTATACAATAATTGATAATACAATTATACAAAAGTAATTTAGATCAAGCAGCTAAACGAGGGTGATGACTGAGGTATGATATAATGGGAACTTTTTTTTTCTGGATGTTGTTCAAGACTGGAGACAGATAACTTGTGCAAATAAACCACGCTGATAAGCTCTATATAAATGGAGTAACCTTTTTTTCTGTAACCCTGAGGTGGAAGTCATAAGTGCCTGTTTGGTGCTCATTCATGCTGCAATCTCCCAGACAATTTTGAGTGATTTGTCTTTTGCTAAGCTTGCAGTGATATGCCAGCTCTCTGTTGTGCAAGGTAATGACAAGGAATGTCCCATCAGCGTGTTTTTTCCTCTGGCTGAGATTGTCTTTATTTATGGCTGCAGGAAAATGGAGGATGTCTTGTCTGGCATTACAAACCCTTTGGGAAATGCAGCATAAATAAATTAGTCAATTAAAATAAATCATTTGGAAGGAAGGAATATTTTTCTTGAAACTGGTTTTTAAACACTGAATGTAGCTTATAGGCAATATGTAGTTGCAGATTGGGTAGTTAGCAGAATGCCAAAACATTGTAGACTATCACCACTTAATGGGATACAACGTCATTACAGATGGACCCCATTAGTGTTGCACCTTTCTGCTGTAAGACCCATATGATTCACAAATTAATGGGCAGGATCTTTATGAAATAGATGCTGATCCTTAGAATAAGTTTTGAATGATAAAAGCAATTTAAAATAAAAACTAAACCTAACCACACATTATAATTAAAAATTAAGAATAATCTGGTATTTTGAAATAACAGGAAATGCTGTGAAAACTCAGGAGGTTATGTTTCCCTTTTCAGTGCTGTGATAAATCTTAAGCATTTTATTTGTGTAAAATAACTTCTTTCTTGTCCCTTTTCTGTGGAATTTGAAAGTAAAAGTCATATGAGCCATATGTTCAATCTGGATTCAAAACCTGGATGAAATTGGACCAAATCTCCGAATTTCAAGTGTTTAACCTGTTAAGACAAAGACATTAAATTCTGTCATCTTCCACTGCAGTACCACTAATGTGACGATTTGGTTTAGTTTTTAGTTTAGAGATACAATGCGGGAAACGGGCCCTTCGGCCCACCAAGTCCGCGCCGAATAGCGATCCCTGCACACTAACACCATCCAATACACTAGGGACAATTTGCATTTATACCAAGCCAATTAACCCACAAACCTGTATGTCCCTGATGTGTGAGAGGATTTTGGAGATCCCGGAGAAAACCCACTCGGGTCACGGGGAGAATGCACAAATTCCCTACAGACAGCACCTGTAGTCAGGAGCTGAAATAATGATGCTTCCAGGCATAACATGAGTATATCTCCAAATTTGAAGCCTCGATTTATCAGAAAATTAAAGCTGCTTTGTGGTAATTTTTGATTTATTGAATAATCCTGTTGACATTGCTGTTCAATTGTTCTGCAAAATCAGTTTGTAAGATGTGGCATTTCTGCCAACTGTAGATTTTCTTATTTTAAAGCTTCATCTTATATACTGAAGTGACTACTACTTTGCAGATGTATTGGTTATAAGCATAGCAGATTTATTTTAAAAATCGCACCCAGTACAAAAAAGCATTACTTCACAAAGATAAACTCTATCTGTTCCTTGGAACCTTTGAGGCTCGTTCTCTGAGTGGTTGCGGTATGGTCTCACTTTTTGCATGCTCGCTCGCTCCCACCTATTTTTTTTTTTCCTCTTTGATCTTGCATGACAATAAGTCTTCCAAGCTATGCTATCCTTTTATTTAACGGTATATATTTTGTTTTATTATTTCTTCCTTTCTCTGGCAGAGTACCCTTAACCTGGGACATCCTCTTAATCAAGCTTATGGTTTTCCTCGGTTGTACTCGCTTCAAATGCCTCTAATTCATTAACTCTTAATTCATGTGTTTTGGGGTACTATCCTCCGTTGGCTTATTAGTACTAATTAATTTCCTGTTTTCAGCTAGACAAAGTTATACTCAATAAGATTAATCCAGCATATTCTTCTATCTGCATGGAATGCAAGTTTTAAGTACAATCTCATTTCAATGATGGCTAACTCATTTTTGACATAATTTACTGTCATATTTTGCTGCTTGGCCTCACAACGGGTCAATGGTGGAATACAGAGCAATGGTGGAGGTCTGTTGGCAGGCCTGCTACCTGTGAAGTCACCGGGGATCCGTGCTGGGACCTTTTTGTGAAGTATATAAATAATTCGGTTAAAAATGCTTTTATTTAAGAAGGCTTGGTCTTGGATTATGATGTAATTGCAAAAAGTGGTAAACACTGCCCAGTCCATCACATGTGCTGACTTCCCCACCGTCAAAGGGATCTACAAGAGTTGCTGCTTCAAATAGGCAGCCAGCATCATCAGAGACCTTTTTTTTTCTTCTTTGATCTTGCACGACAATAAGTCTTCCAAGCTATGCTATTCTTTTATCACACTGGGCCACACTCTCATTTCATCCTGCCATCGAGAAGAAGATATAGGAGCCTGAAAACTGTAACGTCAAGGTTCAGAAGCAGCTTCTCCCCTACAACCATCATGCTGGCTATTAAGCACTACCACTTCAAAATAAGCTCCAAATTACATAGAATTGGGGGGATTGTTTTGGTCTCTGCACTATTTTTGTTTGTTTGTTTAATTTATATAAACAAACATGCTGAACTTGTTGTTCATTTTGGATTTTACAGAGTACTATGTTTACATATCTGGTGTGCTGCTGCAAGAATTGAATTGTTGCATTTCAGGATATATGACAATATTACACCCTGGACTCTTAAATTCTTTGATTCTTTATGTATTTTAAAGTGGTGCTAGAATAAACTGATGTTAGAATAATCCACTCTGTCATAGGAGAAAGATGAGATGTGCAAAAGCACATCTGAAAAGTTACTCATCCTATTTTGGTGCTTCTTTCCACACTCTGGACATCCAAAATTGCTGTTTATGAAAAGAGTATTTGCACAGGGAAATGTAACTGAATCTGCAGTGTTAGAAAATACCTCTTGTTAAATAATTCAAGTGCAGATGATATCGATAAGGAAATCTTTTAGTGTCTTGCCGCTAGTTAATCGAAATGCATTAGTTGCACTATAATAAAATGCTGCTTAAGCATGGGTGCAATATTTCTTGATTAAAGCTGGATCGTTAGCAATTGTCTTCATTCATCTGACTGAGCAAGATTTAAACAATGGTCCACATGGATCCCTTTTTTTTTTTTTGATGCCTTCAGTTGGGACAAAGGGATCTTTTTTTCAGCGATCCGACAGTATCAGTGTTGGGTGAATTATTGGAAAGGTCGCTTAGCATGGATTAGTAAAGAATGGGGCTCGGTATTATTTACTTTAATATTCATGGCATATATTGGTATTTTAGACTGGATGTAGAGGTTCATTTAAGAAATTTGCAGAGGTAATTTGGCCAAATGGATGACAATAAGGAGGACGTCATGGACTGCAGGAAGATAGATATCAACGGGCTGGTCAGATAAGAAGAAAGTAGCAAGCTGAATTTGTTTTGAAGAAAAAAGTAGTTTATCATCATCATCAAATAAATGTACCACCTCATGGGAATATACCATCGAAGCAGGAAGTATAGAATAACACAAACGTACACGGCTCTCTGGCATTAACAAGGCAAAACTATAAAAGCCCTGTCCCACGGTACGAGTTCATTCCCAGTGTTCTCCCGAGTTTACAAAACAAATCAAACTCGTGGTAAGCACGGAGAATGAATGTAGCGGGTACGTCGGAGCTCGGGGACGTCGCTTAGCGGCTCGTAACGCTAACGGCACTTACTCGGGAAGACTCGCTAATGGCAGGTAAGCACGGGAAGACTCGCGAAGATTTTTCAACATGTTGAAAAATGTCCACGAGAGCCCCGGGTACCGACGAGTGGCCATTACCGTAAATCTCCGAGTTCGAATCAGGGCAAACTCGGGAGAGCTCTTGGAATGAACTCGTGCCGTGGGACAGGGCTATAAGGCAGTTAAAATGGCACAGCAATTTTTTTTGTTTATTAACTACGGTAATGAAAAGAAAGTTGTATTAGAACTGTATTAATCATCTATGATGTCACAGCAAAAGTTGAATTCTTGTCATCACATAAAGGATCAGTGGTGATGCAGAGGAGATGGACAAGGATATTGCCGCAACTGTAAAATTTTATCCATGATATCAAATCAGATAGAATGGAGTTGAGACAAAGCTGAGAGGAGAGAAAGCTGAGGGATGAAATTGAGCCCTGTTTAAAGGGTGCCATTTTATCAGGAGAGTGGTCACAACTTGGGGAATTGGTTTTAAGGTCATTGGTAAGAGGATTAGAGAGAATTGAGGTGAAAGCTTTCACTGAAATGATAGTCGCGGTAGACCAGAAATGGGGCAGAAATCCTCAGTGGGTGTAAAGAGTACTTGAAAATGCATTTTTGAAGTGATCATATTCAAGTGCTCAAAAAATGCTGGAGAAACTCAGCGGGTGAGACAGAAATAGGCGATGTTTCGGGTCAAGTCCCTTCTTCGTCTGAAGAAAGGTCCCGACCCGAAACGTCGCCTATTCCTTCTCTCCATAGATGCAGCCTCAGCTGAGTTTCTCCAGCATTTTTTGTCTACCTTCGATTGTTCCAGCATCTGCAGTTCTTTATTAAACATATTCTACTTCTGAACTACGAATGAAGGAATTTTAAATTTGTGTCATCTTTTAATGTTGTATGGAATCCGAGATACTACTTGGTACAACTTATCAAAAGTTCTAGCATTTGCACAAATTTTGTTCTATATAATGGAAGCAGAATAAGGCCCTAGCAATTGCTGACAAACAATGTCACCATGGGTTAATTGCAAAAGATGTATATAGCAGAATCAAAGAAACTGGAGAATAAATAGGGTTTTATTGTAAATAAATACAGTTAAAGTTTATTTCTGTTCCCTTGCTGAAGTTCCAACATTGAGTGGCTAAGGAATAAACAACAAGGAACTTGAGGTTGCAGCAGAGGCACATCTAATTAAAACCAATAGTACGTGTCAAAGTATGCAAATTATTTTGCTGTTACTTTATATAGCAATGTATCAAGTGTACCCGAAACGTAACCCATTCCTTCTCCAGAGATGCTGCCTTTCCTGCTGAGTTACTCCAGCTTTTTGTGTCTATCATAAGTGTACACACAAAGTGAGAAAATAAGAAATAATAATAGAGCAAGGGAGCAATCTGGACCAAAATCACCAAACCTCACCATCAGTTGTGGCAAGGCTCGCATGCCCTAACAAGCTACGCTGTGAGGTTCAGGTAGTATCACTGGCAAAGCAGCATCCCTGCCTGATGAGCACAATGCATTCTATGCTTGTTTTCAACAGGGCAGCACGGTGGCGCAGCGTTTAGGTTGCCGTATTACAACGCCAGAGATCCAGGTTTGATCCTTACTACGGGTGCTGTCTGCGTGGAGTTTGTACATTCTCCCTGTGACTGCGTGGGTTTGCTCTGAGATCTTTGGTTTCCTCCCACACCCCAAAGACGTAGAAGTTTGTAGGTTAATTGACTCGGTATAAATGTAAATTGTCCTTCGTGTGTGTAGGATGGCCATAAGATCATAAGGAATAGTAGTAGATTTAGGCCATTCGGCCCATCAAGTCTACTCAGCTATTCAATCATGGCTGATCTATCTTTCCCTCCTAATTACATTCTCCTGCCTTCTCCCCATAACCTCTGACACCCTTACTAATCAAGAATCTATCTATCTCTGCCTTAAAAATATCCAATGACTTGGCCTCTACAGCCTTCTATGCAAAGAATGCCACAGATTCACCACCCACTGACTAAAGAAAATTCTCCTCATCTCCTCCCTAAAAGTACGTCCTTTAATATGTAGAACCTCCCACTAATGGAAACATCCTCCCCATATCCACTCTAACCAAGCCTTTCACTATTCTGTATTTTTCCAATGAGGGACCTCTCATTCTTCTAAACTCCAGCGAGTGTCGATAAATGCTCATCATAGGTTAACCTATTCATTCATGGGATCATTCTTGTAAACCTCCTCTGGACCCTCTCCAGAGCTAGCACATCCTTCCTCGGATATGATGCCCATAATTGCTCACAATATTCCAAATGCGATCTTACCAGTGCCTTATAGAGCCTCAGCATGTACGTGTCCTCTTGAAATAAATGCTAGCATTGAGATTGCTTTCTTTACTACCAATTCGACTTGCAGATTAACTTCTTGGGAATCCAGCACTCACAAATCCCTTTGCACCTCCGATTTCTGGATTCTCACCCCATTTAGAAAATAGTTTACTCCTTTATTACCAAAATGCATGACTCCACACTTTGCCACGCTATATTCCATCTGCCACTTCTCTGCCCACTCTCCCAACCCGTCCAAGTCCTTCTGTAGAGTCCCTGCTTTCTCTACACGACCTGCCCCTCCACCTATTTTCGTATCATCCACAAACGTTGTCACTAAACCTTCAATCCCCTCGTCCAAATCATTAATATACAACGTGAAGAGTAGCTGCTGCATCACCGACCCTTGGGGAACTCCGCTAGTCACTGGCAGCCAACCAGAAAAAGCCCCCTTTATAGCCACTCTTTGTCTTCTGCCATCCATGCTAGTATCTGCCCTTTGATACCGTGAGCTCTCATCTTCCTAAGCAGCCTAAAGTGTGGCACCTCATCAGCATTCTGAAAATCTAAAGGGCCTGTCCCACTTGGCGATTTTTTTTTCGGCGACTGTCAGCATCATTGACTGGCGTATCAGGTCACTGAAAAAGTCGTGGCGTGACGACGTATTGACACGCGGTGTCAGTCCCTTTCCAGTCGACTTTAGCCAGCTCCTCCCTTATGCCTATGTTGTCCCCTTTGCCCAGCTGCAATACTGACACATCCGATTTCAGCATCTCCCTCTCAAATTGCAGATTCAAACTTAAATTGTGGTCGCTACCTCCTAATGGATCCTTTACAATGAATTCCCTTTATCAAATCTGGTTCATTACACAACACTAAATCCAAAATTGCTTTTTCTCTGGGAGGCTCCACTACAATAAAAATTGTTCCCAGTGGGTGTAGGATAGTGTTAATATGCGGAGGTACGCTGGTCGGCGGGGACCCGATGGGCCAAAGGGCTTGTTTCCACCCTGTATCTCTAAACTAAACTAAAGATGGGAAGAAGATCTAAAAGCTTGAAATCAGCACCAAATTCATTAATTAAAACACCTTCTTCCTCTTTATTATCAGACTCGTGAATCGATTTCTCATAAACTGAGGGTGGATTCCCAGACTTCCAATCTGCCTCTTTGTGACCCTTGCACCATTTTATCTGTTTCTTGGCTGTAGCTGTAATACTATATTCTGCACTGTTTCCTTTCTCTTCACTATTTGTTCTACTGAGGAATGGGTTGCTTGTACTTGCGCATGGATGATTTATGTGGATAGCAGGCAAAATAATGTTTTTCCACTGTATCTTGGTGCACTTGACTCTTAACAAACCAATCACAGAAGCAGGATTTGGCTATATATGCTTTAGCACCTGCTATGCTATTTAACATCGTGGCTATGCATGTGCTCAACGTCTAACATTCTTACTCTGTCCCCAAATTCTCTGCTTCCCTTTTCCAAAATTAATCAATCTTGGCCTTGATTATACTCAACGACTGAATATCGACAGCTTCTAAACCTTTACGTTAAGAAATTGCTCCATGTCGAAGTTGAAAATGACTAACCTCTTCCTGAATCTAATTTGCCTACAACTATAAACATTGTGAACCGCTAGTGTATGTCCCAAGGGTGTGGGTGAATTGTTAAAATAGCATTTTAAAAATGTGGTGTGATCCTCTCCTAACTGGTACAAGAATATTGATTGTACTAGAACGCACTTATGGTATCATGTTTTAGAGATACAACGTGGAAATAGGCCTTACAGCCCATCGAGTCCACACCAATCACCTGTATGCTAGTTCTATTCTACACACTAGGGATAATTTACAATTTACAGAAGACGATTAACCTACAAACTTGCACATCATTGGAGTGTGGGAAGAATCTGGAGCACCCGGAGAAAACCCATGTTGTCGCAGGAAGAATGTACTAACTCTGTACAGACAGAACTCGAGTCTGGTTCGAACCCTGGCACTGTAAAGCAGCAACTCTACTTGTGTGCCGCCTATTTCTTGACACCTTTTTACCTTCTGTCTAAATGGTGCTATCTGCTTTATCTTGCTATTTCATTATTGTTCTATGTTTTAAAAGCCTACGAGTTCTTTAGTGATAAATAATGGTTCCCATCAACTTTGGCATCGGTTAATAGTGAAATATAATTTTTGCATTTAGTGTCTCTTTAATGATACGAATGTTTACCTGAAGGTCCAAAAATTAAAAATAAAGAATACTTATAAAAGGTGAATATTTGACTTCCTGAAAAAGGGTTTTCTTTTAATAGTGTCACAAGGATCTGTAGATGCTGGTTTACCAGGAATAAAAAAACATCAGGAAGTGCTGGAATTACTCAGCCTTTCAGGCAGTACCTCTGGACAATAGGTATAGGGAACAGGAACGTGGAATGGTCTGAGGAAGGGTCTTGTCCCAAAACGTCACTAATCCATGTCCGCACGGACCCACTGAGTTACTCCGGCACTGTGTTTCTTTCTCTTTATATGTTCTTGTGAGAGCAAGTTTAGTGTTTATGCTCTGAGGAAATAATTTAAAATGTGTTTTAGTATATACTGATTCATGATCAAGAATACTCTTTTGATCTATTTCTGTCATTGTAAATCTATTTGCAACACTGGGAAATGGTTAAGTGATGGGGGACTTAAAAGGAATCCTGTTAAATCATTTCACTTGAATATGCTTGGAGTGCCAGCAGTCCTGTTCCAAATTTCTGCAGAAACTTTGTGTTGGCAGTAGACCAAGGGAGCAAAGCGGAATCAAATGGACAACAGTGTTATTGTTCTGCTACTTTCATATTTTCTGTCCGTGGGCTTCTGGCCAAGTACATCTTAGGGCAAAGGTTATATGTTAGTTCCAAGAATTTGAAACTCCTCCAATCGATGTAATTTTAGTAATGAGGAAAATAAGTGTAAATTAGTTCTTATGGGTTCCTCCCTTGTATCTCCTTAGGTCTGGAGACAACCGAAGGGTCACACAGCAGCCTATTGAGGCTATGCTATCAAGCACCCATTTACACCTATCTCATTTTTTTCTCCCCATTCCCTTCCCCTTGATTTTAATACTCAAGGCATTACTGGCAATTTACATTGGTCAATTAACCTAGCAACCCGTATGCCTTTGTGATGTGGGAGGAAACTTGAGCACGTGGAAACCCACGCAGTCACAGGGAGTACCTGCCAACTCCAGTCAGCCAGCACAGGAGGTCAGGATTACAACTAGATTACAGGGGCTATGAGGCAGCAGCTCGACTATCTGTACCACAATGCTGCACATTAGTACAAATGTATTATTAATTCTTCTGTCCAATCATTTGGGTTATAGTATTTCTGTCCAAATAAACAAACTAAATATTTGTCATTCAGGCATAGATGGGCATCTTTCAGAATCACTTTGTCCCTGTTTAGGTTAGAATTAATTAAAACACATTTTGAACTAGCATCACTTGTTTATGGTCGTCTAATTACTGAACCAATTGTGACACAGTTCTATTGGCTACATCTTGAAGAAGAAAAAATGGCTATGTTGCTCAAACCTAGTTGTCTTTGCCCCTCTACAGCCTTTTTGTAGGCCCCTTTCGGACATGGCTGACCATGGGTGATGCATCCTAGTTGTTGGCCGCTTGCTCCAAACCTCGGCTAGAGCAGCGTCGCTTGTGGCTAAATAGACCAATGAGGGAGTGACAATCTCTGTGGCAAAGGTCACATTTGTGTGTGGTTTCTGGTCTGTTGAAGTTGCTGCGCTCCTTTCTGCGTGTCCGTTTGTTTGCAGCGGCATTTATCGGTTTCTCTTCACCTGTTTTGCCATGTTGGTTCAGGGTACGTCTCCACCTCGTGCGGTCAGCTGCAAGACTCTCCCAGGACTCCACATCGATGCCGAGCGCCTTCATATCTCTCTTGCAGACATCCTTGTAACGTAGCTGGGGGCGGCCGATGGTTCTCCTACCAGATGTCAGCTCTCTGTAGAGGATGTCTTTTGGAATATGGCCATCCTCCATGCAGTGGACATGGCCCAGCAGCACAGTCTACGCTGCCTGAGTAGAGTGTACATACTGGGAAGGCCAGCGCGATACAGGATCTCGGCGTTGGACACTCTGTCTTGCCAGGATATGCCCAGGATACGGCGGATGCTTTTAAGGTGGAAGGTGTTGAGTCTTTCCAGTCTGGCACATGTAGACCGTGCCTCACTGCCGTACAGCAGGAACTACAGGCAATGATGGACCATTTCTATCGGGCTAGCAAGGATTTCGGGCAGACCATCAGCCTGAAGATGAACGTCCAGGGGCAGGATACAGAGGCACCGCCTACTATCACCATTGACGACTACGAACTTGATGCCGTCCATCAGTTCACGTACCTCGGCTCCACCATCACTGACAACCTCTCCTTGGACACAGATTGACAAGAGGATCGGGAAGGCAGCTACAACTCTCGCTCGCCACACAACTAGAGTGTGGACCAACCCAAAGCTGACAGTGAAGACAAAGATAGCAGTCTGCAACGCCTGTGTCAACAGCATGCTGCTGTACGGTGGTGAGATGGACTACATAACTACATCCTTACTAGTAAAGATATCCATACAGTACTGTTGTGCAGGAAACTCCACAATTTTGAGCCAAAAGTAAAGAAGAAATAGCAATGGACTTCCATGTCAGGATGCTTGTGACATGGATAAGGATTCAAGTTTTGAAGATGTTGTTGGAGCAGTCTAGTGTTGTAGAGTCATAGAGTGATACAGTGTGGAAACAGCGCCCCTCAGCCCATCATGCCCATACCAGCCAACATGTTCCAGCTACACGTCCCACCTACCTGCGTTTGGCCTGTATCCCACCAAACCTCTCCTATCTATGTACCTGTCCAACTTTCTTATATGTTGGGATAGTCTCAACTACTTCCTCTGGCAGTTTATTCCATACCCCCACCACTCCTTGTGTGAAAAAGGTACCCCTCCGTTTCCTATTAAATCTTTCTCCCTTCACCTTAAATGTCCTCTTGTCCTTGATCCGCCTACTCTGGGCAAGGGACTCTGTGTAGCTGGAACATATTGGCTGGTGTGGGCCAAGGGGGCAGGATTTTGAGGGACAGGATTTTTGATCACCAGGAAAGTTGGGAACCGATTCAGAGTCGACATGTTTTTTTTTCAGGTGATCTGTGCATCTACCCAATCTATTCCTCTCATGATTTTATACATCTCTATAAGATCACCCCTCATCCTCCTGCGCTCCAAGGAATAGAGTCCCAGTCTACTCGACCTCTCCCTGTAGTTCAGACTGTCTAGTCCTGGCAACATCCTCGTAAATCTTCTCTGTACTCTTTCCAGCTTGACACCATATTTCCTATAACATGGTGCCCACAACTGAACACAATACTCTAAATGCAGCCTCACCAACATCTTATACAACTGCAATATGACTTTCCAACTTCTATACTCAATACTCTGACTGATGGAGGCCAATGTGCCAAATGCCTATCTACCTGCAACTCCACCTTCAAGGAAAAATGCACCTGCACTCCTAGATCCCTCTGCTCTACAACACTCCCCAGAGCCCTCCCATTCACTGTGTTGGACACTCGCGCCATGATAGACATCCCAACATGCAATCCCTCACATTTCTCTGCATTAAATTCCATCAACCATTCCTCAGCCCATCTGGCAAATTTTCACAACCATTTTCACTATCTGTAAACGTGTTAATCTTGCCATTATGTTCTCATTAAAATCATGACAAACAATAGTGGGCCCAGCACCGAACCCTGAGGTACACCATTAGTCACAGGCCTCCAGTCCGAGAAGCAACCGCCCACCATCATCCTCTGCTTCCTTTCAAGAAGCCAATTTTCTATCCTCTAGTGCAGGGGTTCTCAACCAGGGGGGAATTCCCCCCAGGGGGGGAATTTCTGGTTTTCAGGGGTGGAATTGGGACCACAGATTAGCAAACTCAAACTGTTAGAAATAAAGGATTCTCAGTATTATATGCATATTATTTGTAATGCACTTTGAGGCAGACAATCTTGGAAAGGGGGGGAATGACATTCTGACATATGGTGAAAGGGGTGCATGGGGCAAACAAGGTTGAGAACCACTGCTCTAGTGGTAGTGGAAACTAATGTTTAAAGTAGAAGATGTTAAATAAGTAGGATGTTAAATATGTGTTTATTGTGTGTTTTGTTTTAATTTATTACATGTTATGACTGCATGGTAACAAATTTCGTTCAGACCGAAAGGTCTGAATGACAATAAAGGAATCTGAATCTGAATCTGAAGAAACGGTGCTGAGCATATTGAATGCTGTTTAAGCTGTTGTGATCTAAAGGGGCTGTCCCACTTGGGCGACCTAATTGGCGAGTTTAGAAGAGTTTGGAAAAAAAATCACATGTTGAAGACCTCCTTCGACTATGTTGAAGTCCAGCTACGACTAACTTCGGGGAAAATTGGACACCGAATAGTGGAGAGTGAAGTCAACCTCCTTTGACCTCCCTTCAACAATGATGAAGACTATCTACAACTACCTTCAACAACCTTTCACTACCCTCGATTACCTACGACTAACATGCCGACCTACTACAACTAAACCTACGAGTAAAAAAAGTATCGTTTATTTTTTCCATGGCGACCTTTTTTTACTCGCGGGGACTTTTTAACATATGGGGAAAAAACGCCGCAACCTAGCTGAGGCCTCGAGTACACGGAGACCACTCTCGAGCATGAAGGTGAGTTACGAAGACCTCCTAGGACCTCGTGTTGACCATGCTGCGAGTATAGGTCAAGGGCAAACTCGCGGATTAGGTCGCCCAAGTGGGACATGCCCTTAAGCAAGCTTAGGATGTTCCATCATGGTCTTGGCTGGTGCATTTTTGACAGTGGGAAGGATTTGGAATACAAGAAGGTGAGGTATTGGTCACGCGATGCCTAACGTATGACCTGTTGTTCTAGCCCATGTTGCTGGTCTTATTTAGTTTCTAGTAAATGCTGACACTCCCAGATGTTGCTGCTTGGGGGTAATGCTTTTGAATATTAACCATATAACCGTATAACAATTACAGCACGGAAACAGGCCCTCTCAGCCCTTCCAGTGCGTGCCGACCATTTGTTTTCCCCTGTTGTAAGGTTTTACTGTTGTAGTGCTCCTAAGGAACCTGTCATTTACTTCATAAATCTGAGCAGATTTTGATTTTCGAAACTTCGAAAGTATATTACATCAAAACCTGTTGTAATATTGTGTAAGAGGTTAGAGTTTCTCTTTGAAATGGGGACCATTGCTTGGCACTTTTGTGCCGCAAGGCTTATTTGCCACTTATAGGCTTATGTTTGAATATTGTCCAAGGAGGCATGTATGATTTTGTTTGCTGGAAATGAGTATGGAGATATTTAAAGTTTGTATTTAAAGCAATTTGACTTGTGTCCTTGGAAAACTTGATCATTCTTGTGCACTAGATTAATGGAAACCCTTGTGTTTTCAGACTGGGAACATATTTAACAATACACTGTTACTGTCCATTGTGCATTAGAAAAATCCTCAAAATAAACTGAAGTAATTGGCACCATATAGGATTACGCCTCTATTGATATAACTATGTTCCTTAGCTTTAGCCTACTGCAGAAAACAAAATGTTAGTTACAGTCAGTTGGACCCATTTTTTACTTTAAGATTTGTGGTGATAGCCTGGCTGGTGAATGACCTTATCGTGCCGCTACCAGTTAATAAGTAACACGGTAGTCTTTCTGCTTTCATTTTGTTTTGTGCTACCATAAGAATGTTTGTATTTAATTTCCTCCCCCTCAAATCTGTGCTACATTTCTTAATCAGTAGGAGGGTGAGTCAGTAGAAAATTTAGTAAATGTTAAAGCAAAAAAAAGGAGTGGCCACCAAATAACCAGTTTTTTTTTTTTGTGTGATCTTGTGTGGTTTGTGTGTGGTTTCAATGCTTGACTTTGCAAGTTCCATCCGCTTGTCTCACTGAGTTACTCCAGCATTTTGTGTCTATCTGGGACCACGTGGGTTTCCTTTCACATACCAAAGACATTTAGATTTGTCGGTTAATCAGCCATGGTAAAATTGCTCCTAGTCTGCAAGTGAGTAATAGAATCAGTAAGGGTTGGGTAGCGCATGCAATAGTTGATGGAAACTTGGGAGAATAAAAAATGAGACTAATGTAAGGCTCGTCTAAAGAAGGGTCTCGACCAAAAGTTTCACCCATTCCTCTCTCCAGAGATGCTGCCTGTCCCGCTGAGTTACTCCAGCTTTTTGCGTCTATCTTTAATTTAAACGGATGTTTGACGACCAGCGAGGACTCTGGGTCGAAGGCATGTTTCCACGCCATGGAGCTATGGATTTGCTCCCCAAGATTTCTCTGCACATTAGTGCTCCTAAGGAACCTGTCATTTACTTCATAAATCTGAGCAGATTTTGATTTTCGAAACTTCGAAAGTATATTGCATCAAAACCTGTCTGGATTAAATTCCAACCAAAATCGCTCTGCCCTTATTATCCAATTGTTCTGTAACCCACAACATTCCATGACAACCATCCCTGCTATCTGCGACTGCACCAATTCTCATGTTATCCGAGTTCTTCCAAATCAGACTGTCTCCAACCAAGTGATTTCAATAAAGGTCTCAGAACCACTCGCTGTGGTATACCATTTTTTGTACCAGAACTTTCTGGACTTTCAATCAGAGAAACACCGATCAGCTACTACACTCTGCCTCCACGCCTATTTTGGATGCGGTTTGCCAACACACCCTGGATCTCTTGTGCCGTAAACTTCCAGACCAACCTATCATGTAGGACATTGATAAAAGGCTTACTAAAGTTCATGTAACCTCACCTACTGCTGAGTATCCACCAATTTTGTTAGGTACCTCCTCAATAAAATTAAATGAGATTTGTGAAACATGATTTCCCCTGGAATAAAAACCATGCTGACTCCGAATCAGTTCCCAACTTTCTTGGTGATCAAAAGTCCTGTCCCTCAATCTTCTCTTACAGTTTTTCCTACCACTGTGTAAGGCTCATCGGCCTCTTATTTCCAGGCTTACTCATATAATCATTTGAACAAGGGGACAATTGTACCTATTCTCCTGTCTTCTGGCATCTCACATGTGACTAATGAAGATGCAAAAATATTTTCAGACTACAAGCAACATCTTGCCTTGCTTCCCTTAGCTTTCTAAGTTGAATCCTGTCAAGCCCTGGGGATTTACCTGCCCTAACATGCATCAGTATTTTTTAACATTTCTTGATATAATCGTGCTCCAGAATATCAACGTACCCTTCTCCTCGCGGTGAATACCACTGAGAAGTACTCATTTAGGACTGCATTCATATCCCTGGTTCCACTTGTAGATTTCCCCTTTACCCCCTAAGGGGATCTACTCTATGTTTAGTTACCTTGTTGCTCCTAATTAAGATACATGACCCTACTTGCTAAGGTCATTTCATGGCCCTTTTTTGCTCTTGATTTATTAATTTTTCTTCTATATCCTCTATCAACCTCAAAGGACTTGTTTGATACCAATTTCCTATCTGACAAATGCTTCCTTCTTTTCTTTGATCTGGCCTCCAATATCCCTTGGTTCTCTAAATTTACCATCTTTGCCTCTTATCTTTTACAGGGACATGCTGACTTTGAACTTAGAATTTTTAGACTTATCAGATGTTTTTTCCCTCCAACACCTGTTCCCAATCTGAATTCATCAGATCCCAGGTACATTATTGAAACCTACCCCCTTCCCTGCTCTATTTATGGACCAAAGGTTTGCTTTTTTCCACCACTATTTGAAATATTTCAAACTTTGTTCACTGTTCGCAAAAGGTTGTTCCACAGACATTACTGAGGCTGTTTTCCAGGAATGACAAAGGACATTTATTGTCACATACACCAGTTGGTGTAGAGAAGTTTGAGTTGCCATTTGCAGCACAATAAAAATAAAACGCCACATTAAAGAAGAATTTAACAATAAACATAAAAACATCCCCCCACAATGGTTCCCACTGTGAGGGAAGGCAACAAAGTCCAGTCCTCTTCCTCTTGTTTACCCCGTGGTCGGGGCCTAATTGAGGCCTCCGCAGTTGCCGCAACGGCGGCCCGATGTTTCCGGCCCTCTCGTCGGATGATGGAGCTCCGGCGTCAGAAGAACACTCTTCAGCGGCTTGGAGTGTCTGGAGCGGCCGCTTCCTACCGGAGACTGAGGCTCCCGAAGTCCTCAGGCCACGCTGGTCGGAGCTCCAACACAGGCGATCTCGGCGAGCGATCCCAGGCTCCGCGGTGTTCAGAGTCAGCGCCGCCTGCAGCTGGAAGCTCCACAACGACAGCTCCACAATGTTGGAGTCGGCGGTCTCAGCACTCCGGAGCTTACCACACGGCGGCCCTCGGTAAGGCATCGCCCGCTCGGCGATGGTGCTTCAGCGCTGCGCGGCCGCCGCCGAAGCTGAGGTTCTGGCCGGTCCCGGCAGGAAACGCCGCTCCAGGCCAGGTGGTAGGCCGCGAGGAAGGGGCGAAGATGCGGCTCGGAGGAAAGACGCATCTCCGACCAGGTAGGGACTGAGAAAAAACAGTTTTGTCCACCCCCCACATAAAAAGACAAGACCTCCTAAACAACACTTTTTAACATACTAAAAATTTAAAAAACGGTGAAAGGACGAACAGCTGCAGGCTGGGCAGCCATACTCGACGGCGTCCCCACTTCAATGTGATCCCCTATTAAAAAATGTCACCCAAGTTGAATGTAATTTATTGTGGAAAGATTTGTCATGTTCGATCAAATTCTTCAGAGGTATTAAGTGTCATAGCTCTGACTTCATGTAGGTCACCGTAACATTACTCCATTTTTGTATTTGTTGCCTGTGGTTCTGTGAGGTGGTCAATGTGGCCCCCTGCTGGTTGACAAAGCATGGGTAGAAATTGCTTTAAGCTGGTCTCTTGAAATTAAGTCAATTATGTGAAAAAGGAAAAGCAAGACATTTGGAGGCATAGAGTGTGTTAATGTCATATCCTACACAACCAAATGTGTTTTAATATTTTAATATGCCGTAATATTTTACATTGCTAATGTTGCCTGTGTGGTAACACCATGACCTCGATCAGAAGGTCATAAAGCATTTAAAGCATAGGCATTACTTAAAGCATACGGCATTAGGGGTTCAGTATTGATGTGGATAGAGAACTGGCTGGCAAACAGGAAGCAAAGAGTAGGAGTAAACGGGTCCTTTTCACAATGGCAGGCAGTGACAAGTGGGGTACCGCAGAGCTCAGTGCTGGGACCCCAGCTATTTACAATATATATTAATGACCTTGATGAGGGAATTGAAGGCAATATCTCCAAGTTTGCATATGACATGAAGCGGGAGGGCAGTGTTAGCTGTGAGGAGGATGCTAGGAGACTGCAAGGTGACTTGGATAGGCTGCGTGAGTGGGCAAATGTTTGGCAGATGCAGTATAATGTGGATAAATGTGAGGTTATCCACTGGTGGGAAAAACAGGAAAGCACACTATTATCTAAATGGTGGCCGATTAGGAAAAGGGGAGATGCAGCGATACCTGGGTCATGGTACACCAGTCATTGAAAGTAGGCATGCAGGTGCAGCAGGCAGTGAAGAAAGGAATGGTATGTTAGCGTTCATAGCAAAAGGATTTGAGTATAGGAGCAGGGAGGTTCTACTTCAGTTGTACAGGGTCTTGGTGAGACCACACCTGGAGTATTGCGTACAGTTTTGGTCTCCAAATCTGAGGAAGGACATTATTGCCATAGAGGGAGTGCAGAGAAGGTTTTCACCAGACTGATTCCTGGGATGTCAGGACTGTCTTATGAAGAAAGACTGGATAGACTCGGTTTATACTCTCTAGAATTTAGGAGATTGAGAGGGGATCTTGTGGAAACTTACAAAATACTTAAGGGGTTGGACAGGCTAGATGCAGGAAGATTGTTCCCGATGTTGGGGAAGTCCAGGACAAGGGGTCACAGCTTAAGGATAAGGGGGAAATCCTTTAAGACCGCGATGAGGAAGACTTTTTTCACACAGAGAGTGGTGAGTCTCTGGAACTCTCTGCCACAGAGGGTAGTTGAGGCCAGTTCATTGGCTATATTTAAGAGGGAGTTAGATGTGGCCCTTGTGGCTAAGGGGATCAGAGGGTATGGAGAGAAGGCACATACAGGATACTGAGTTGGATGATCAGCCATGATCATATTGAATGGCGGTGCAGGCTCGAAGGGCCAAATGGCCTACTCCACCTAATTTCTATGTTTCTATGTCATGATCCTCAAATGTTGTGGAATGAGCTCTGTGTGCTATTGCAGTACTGGACTATTCCATTAACATTTCTTGATGAAATGTTAATGGAATAATCTGCATCTGGATTGAATTTGCAAAATCCCTTTAAAAACAGAAAACGTCACAAATATTCAGTAGTAGCTCTGAGCTGCAACATAAACTCTCTTCCTTTCTCCTGCCTGACTTTTTTCCCAGCACTTTCTGTTTTTATTTTGTATTTCCGGGCTCCCTATATTTTTGGTACGTGAGGAAGAATAGGAAGCCATACAGTATCCTGGATAACATTTATCATTCAACGGTTACGTTATAGTCAGTCGTTTATGCCTAATTATTTACCTCATTGTGTGAAAGTTGATTGTCATTTTTCCCATAATTCCCACACATTACAATAGAAATTTTGAAAATAATTATTACTGCTTTTGAGTTTTTCTGGGAATTGTGAGGCTGACAGATGTTATATAAATACAGGATCTTTCTTTGACTATAAATGGTTCAGCAGTATTTCATACTTGATATACAAGCTGTTGCCAAATATGAAGTATACCACTCACTATCCTTTGTAGTTGAGCTATTCCAGTCATCAACATTTTCCTGACTTTCAGGTTTGCTGCTGTGCCAGGACTTTATAAAAATGTTAAAGTTGTAATTATTTGAAGAATTAAAACAAATCTCTTCCTATTATCATATTACTTTAATGGTGTGATTACAATAATTTCATGAGCTAAGTATGTTGAGTAACATTAAGTTCTTCTGAAGGCGTTATTTCATTGTAAATTGTTCTTTAACTTCTAATCATTTTATCTGTTCCAAAGTCTTATTAAGTTGTATGTTGACACAAGGAGGAAGTAATTAAATGCATAACTTCCTATTCCATGTCATGGTGGTTTTTATCTTTTGCAATTGCTGTGATGGCTTTTAATGTCCAACACACTTCATGGAAAAGTTAATAAACAATATTTGACATTCAACCACGTAAGAAGTTTGGTAAACTGGTGTTCAGGGAAGTCGTTGTCAAGGAATGCATTAAAGGATTCAGAGGTTTAACTAGGAATTTCTAGTCTAATGAGCTTGAGACATAGAATCATAGAAAATAGGTGCAGGAGTAGGCCATTCGGCCCTTCGAGCCTGCACCGCCATTCAATATGATCATGGCTGATCATCCAACTCAGTATCCTGTCCTTCTCTCCATACCCCCTGATCCCTTTAGCCACAAGGGCCACATCTAACTTCCTCTTAAATATAGCCAATGAACTGGCCTCAACTACCTTCTGTGGCAGAGAATTCCACAGACTCACCACTCTCTGTATGAAAAATGATCTTCTCATCTCAGTCCTAAAAGACTTCCCCCTTATCCTTAAACTGTGACCCCCTTGTTCTGGAGTTCCCCAACATCAAGAACAATCTTCCTGCATCTAGCCTGTCCAACCCCTTAAGAATTTTGTAAGTCTCTATAAGATCCCCCCTCAATCTCCTAAATTCCAGCAAGTACAAGCTGAGTCTATCCAGTCTTTCTTCATATGGAAGTCCTGCCATCCCAGGAATCAGTCTGGTGAACCTTCTCTGTACTCCCTCTATGGCAAGAATGTCTTTCCTCAGATTAGGAGACCAAAACTGTACGCAATACTCCAGGTGTGGTCTCACCAAAACCCTGTACACCTGCAGTAGAACCTCCCTGCACTTGTACTCAAATCCTTTTGCTATGAATGCCAACATACCATTCACTTTCTTCACCAGCCTACGTTCAATGACTGGTGTACCATGACACCCAGGTCTCGTTGCATCTCCCCTTTTCCTAATTGGCCACCGTTCAGATAATAGTCTACCCTCCTGTTTTTGCCACCAAAGTGGATAACCTCACATTTATCCACATTATACTGCATCTGCCATGCATTTGTCCTCTCACCCAACCTATCCAAGTCACCTTGCAGCCTCCTAGCATCCTCCTCACAGCTAACACTGCCCCTCAGCTTCGTGTCATCCCCAAACTTGGAGATGTTGCATTCAATTCCCTCATCCAGACCATTAATATATATTGTAAATAGCTGGGGTCCCAGCACTGAACCTTGCGGTACCCCACTAGTCACTGCCTGCCATTCTGAAAATGACCCGTTTACTCCTACTCTTTGCTTCCTGTCTGCCAGCCAGTTCTCTATCCACATCAACACTGAACCCCCAATACCGTGTGCTTTAAGTTTGAATGCTAATCTCTTATGTGGGACCTTGTCGAAAGCCTTCTGAAAGTCCAGATATAACACATCCACAGGTTCTCCCTCATCCACTCTACTAGTTACATCTTCAAAAAATTCTATAAGATTCGTCAGACATGATTTACCTTTCATAAATCCATGCTGACTTTGTTCAATGATTTTGTTCACTGATTCACTTTCCAAATGTGCTGCTATCCCATCTTTAATAACTGACTCTAGCATTTTCCCCACTACCGATGTTAGACTAACTGGTCTGTAATTCCCCGTTTTCTCTCTCCCTCCCTTTTTAAAAAGTGGGGTTATATTAGCAACCCTCCAATCCTCAGGAACTACTTCAGAATCTAGAGAGTTTTGAAAAATTATCACTAATGCATCCACTATTTCTGGGGCTTACTCCTTAAGTACTCTGGGATGCAGCCTATCTGGCCCTGGGGATTTATCGGCCTTTAATCCATTCAATTTACCTAACACCACTTCCCGGCTAACCTGGATTTCAGACAATTTCTCCTTCTCATTTGACCCCCGGTCCCCTGCTATTTCTGGCAGACTATTTATGTCTTCCTTAGTGAAGACAGAACCAAAGTAGTTATTCAATTGGTCTGCCATGTCCTTGTTCCCCATGATCAATTCACCAGTTTCTGACTGCAAGGGACCTACATTTGTTTTAACTAATCTTTTTCTCTTTACATATCAATAAAAACATTTGCAGTCCATTTTTTATGTTCCCTGCCAGTTTTCTTTCATAATCAATTTTCCCTTTCCTAATTAAGCACTTTGTTCTCCTCTGCTGGACTCTGAATTTCTCCCAGTTCTCTGGTAGGCTGCTTTTTCTTGCTAATTTGTATGCTTCATCTTTAGTTTTGATACTAGCCCTGATTTCCCTTGTTATCCACGGATGCACTACCTTCCCTGATTTATTCTTTTACCAACCTGGGATGAACAATTGTTGTAGTTCATTCATGCAGTCTTTAAATGCCTTCCGTTGCATATACGCCGTCAACCCTTTAAGAATCACTTGCCAGTCTATCTTGGCCAATTCACATCTCATACCCTCAAAGTTACCTTTCTTTAAGTTCAGAACCCTTGTTTCTGAATTAACAATGTCACTCTCCATCCTAATGAAGAACTCAATCATATTATGGTCACTCGTGCCCAAGGGGCCACACACAACAAGACGGCTAACTAACCCTTCCTCATTACTCAGTACCCAGTCTAGAATAGCCTGCTCTCTTGTTGGTTCCTCTACATGTTGGTTTAGAAAGCTATCCCGCATACATTCCAAGAAATCCTCTTCCTCAGCACCCCTGCCAATTTGATTCACCCAATCTATATGTAGATTGAAGTCACCCATTATAACTGTTTTACTTTTGTTGCACACATTTCTAATTTTCTTGTTTGATGCCATCCCCAACTCCACTACTACTGTTAGGTGGCCTGTACACAACTCCCACTAGCGTTTTCTGCCCCTAGTGTTACCCAAGATGGAACAATTGAGTTTGCCAATGATCAAGGAGCAGGAAATTGCAGAGGTTACCAAGATTGGGAGAGGCTAATTCTTGGAGGGATTGGAACTTTTTTTTTACATTGTTGTATGTATGGGTGGCAGCATCATCATGGGACCCACACCATCCTGGCCACACACTCATCTCTCTGCTGCCTGCATGTAGAAGGGACAGGAGCCTGAAATCTGCCACAACCAGTTTCAGGAATAGCTGCTTCCCCACATCCAGAACAAGGGGTCACAGTTCTAGAACAAGGGGTCACAGTATAAGGATAAGGGGGAAGTCTTTTAGGACCGAGATGAGAATTTTTTTTTTCACACACAGTGGTGAATCTGTGGAATTTTCTGCCACAGAAAGTAGTTGAGGCCAGTTCATTGGCTATATTTAAGAGGGAGTTAGATGTGGCCCTTGTGGCTAAAGGCTATGGGCCTTTGTGGCTTTGTGGCTAAAAGCTATGTGGCTAAGGGCCCTTGTGGCTATGGAGAGAAGGCAGGTACAGGATACTGAGTTGGATGATCAGCCATGATCATATTGAATGGCGGTGCAGGCTCGAAGCGCCTAATGGCCTACTCCTGCACCTATTTTCTATGTTTCTATGCCATCAGACTATTTAACTCAACTCAAACAAAATTTGAACTTTAATTAGCTTACTGCACTTTATATGTTTATTTGTGTGTGTGTGTGTATTCAATGGTATATGGACACACTGATCTTCTGTATTATTTATGCCTGCAATATTCTGTTGTGCTGAAAGCAAAGCAAGAATTTCATTGTCCTATCTGGAACACATGACAATAAACTCTCTTGAATCTTCAAATCGAGTTATAGAATTGCACAACAGGGAAACGGGGCATAACTTGTCCATTCTGAGCAAGATGCCCCATCTAAGCATGTCCCAAACGCCTGTGTTTGGCCCACATCCCTCTTAACCTTCACTATCCATGCATATTTTCAAAGTATTTTTAAATATTCTTATAGTACCTGTCTCAACTATTTCCTCTGGCAACTCATTCCATTTACCTAACCACCCTCTGAGTGAAAAGGTTGCCGGTCAGGCTCCCATTAAATTTTTCCTCTTTCACCTTAAAGCTATACTCACTCGTTCTTGATTCCCCTACCCTGGAAAAAAAATTCTGTGCATTCACCCCATCTATTCCCCATTTATTTTTATGCACCTCTGTAAGGTCACCCCTCAGCCTCCTCCAAGCTAAGGAATATCGTCTTAGCCTGCTCAACCCTCCCCTGTAGCTCAGGCCTCGAGCCCTGGCGACATCCTGTAAATCTTTCAGCACTCTTTCCAAGGTTAAAGATATATTTCCTTTAGTAGGTTGACCAAAACAGAACACAATTCTTCAAGTATGGCCTCACCTGCATCCTGTACAAGTGATAGCCTGTTCTGGCAGCTTAGATCTGTGGAATCCAGGAAGAGCTAGCTAACTGGAGGCATGTTGGTTTCAAGGTGGGAAGCAGGGGGTGATGGTGGAAGGATTTTTTTTTTTTTCCTGGAGGCCTGTGACTAGTGGTGTACTTCATAGGTCGCTGCTGGGCCCATTCATACATGTCATCAATGATATGGATGGAATGTACAAAGCATGATTAGTAACTTTGCTGATGATCATGAAGATGGTCCTGTGGAGCGTTGTGGAGCAGAGGAATCCAAGAGTACGAGTACATGGTTCTCTGAACGTGGCATGATAGGTAGATAGGCTGGTGAAGAAGACTTTTGGCATACTAGTGTTCAGTCAGGGAACAGAGTACAGAAGATGGGACGTAATGTTACAGTTGTGCAAGATGTTGGTGAGGCCGCACTCGGTGTATTATGATTACTCTCCTATAGGAAAGATGCCATTAAGCTGGAAAGAGTACAGATAAGATTTACAAGCATTCAAGGGCCTAAGGTTGGGCAGGCTAGGAATTTATTCCTTGGAGCACGGGAGACTGGGAGCTGAAAGGTTGAGAGGAATAATAGTAAGATTAAATGAGAACTTACCAGTTTGAAGTTTGATCTTGATTTTATGAGGCGGAACGTTGGTGATTACGTGAAGAAGACCCGCCAGGATGCCTGCGCAGAAAACTTCAAAACAGCGGTATGAAATCACAAACAAACAACACCGAAGTAAACAGTAAGATCAGTGACTCGATGATCTTTTGTGAGAGAGGGTTGGGCGTGAAGGGCACGTAATCACCAACGTTCCTTCTCATAAAATCAAGATCAAACTTCAAACTGCTAAGTTCTCGTTTAATCTTACTATTTTACTTCGGAGTCACGTGAGTGATTCCATGAAGAATTCAAAGTTTTGTGATTTCATGCCGCAGATTACAATCTCGGCACCCACTGCATTTGATTGACTCGAAAGAGAAATAAATGCATTAGTAATAACATTGTATTCAATGTAATGATAGGGTTTATTTAACAATGTAAACAAACAACAGTACCCCTAAAATTTAGGTACTTAAAATGACATTGGCAAAGCCCTGGATTGACAATTTGCCGATGATACATTTCTGAAACATCAGCTCATTTGCCCATCCGACGGCCACTAAAATTTGGTCGAAGGACACATCCCTCCATTTGACCGCCAACATAGCTGCTGCCCTAGTATAATGAGATGTAAACACACTCTCTAAATGATATACTGACGTTGATGCTGACCTGGTGGAATGAGACATACAATCGTCAATGTTAATACCTGTTGCAGCCACCTTGAAATAGTCTGAACCGACCTTTTCTTGTGTAATTGTTTATTAACGAATACACAGTGCTGAATCCATACTTAGGATTCTGGTGGCCTTGATAACATAAATTGAGACAGTGGAGTATTCAAATGATCTTAAAACCATGCCAGCCCTGGTCAGCTCTGCTGGTGTAGACCAGAATGAAAATGTAATGGCATGAACATCCAATTCCATCCTGTCCAGCCACAGTGTTTGCAAAGTTTTGCCATCATTGTGCTGATATAAGAGTCATGACTAAGGATGTAGTTGGAACCCCTTGGTAAAATAATGTTTACACATTTACAATAACCAACTGCATAATCTTGTGATGCGAATACTTGTATCAAGATCTTTTTAACAACTTGATATCCGGGTTGGACCCGACAATGTAGTTCCCTGATGTTACAGCTGTAATTTCTCTATAACTGAAAAATGTCACTTAAAATGAACTGGAAATGTCAGTAATTTGTATCATATCAAATGTATCATAATATTTAACAACATTCCTGATCCCCTCGATAGAGATGTACTGTTTTTTTGAATGCTATCCATGCATACTGCAGTGAACACCCTCATGGCTAAATGTGACAACATGAGGCATAAGTTAATCCATTGAAAATGTGTAAGTCAATAATCGTTTACTGTGCAAAGACCAGTCTCCTGAACCACAGTTTAAAACAGCAAGTTCTTGCTTTTTGGCATAACTGAATACCGTTGTGCCATAATGCCTGATGAAGCAGGCAACATGGACGCTTGGCCAGTCCGATAGTACGAATCCAACCAAGGTCTAGCTGACTGTTCTAAGATCTAGCTAATGAGGAAGACATAAAGTCCATTCCTCCTATTGAAACGAGAATATATTTCTCCACACTGTTGTGTCACATATTTTTGCAAACGGTGAACATGCATAAACATGACAAACATTTGATAAATAACTGAATCATGCTTTCATCATACTTTGAGATCCAACATTTATTCTGTGTTATCATCAATCTAATCTGGATGATACACCAGTGGCAAGGAGATTAATTACAGGATATTCTTCCTAATTACCATGAGACCAACATATGTCACCATTGTAGAGCAGCAACTTAACTTTGTGCATGAAGAATATGTATATTCACTCAAAACCTTACTCACCGGTGCATTAAGTGTATATATTTAGTTGATACCAACAACTGAAGAATTGGTACTCATGCAATCTCCACTACCTTTGAGTAGGTGATGGTATTTGGAACTTCTCATCTTAGTGTTCTAACATCAGTACATAATAACTGAATTCAACCGACCACACTACTGTAGCGAGTTTCAAGTTCAAGTTCGATGAGTATTGTCATGTTCAGCAATGCTGAATACTGTTACTTCATCATTGTGGCTGAAGTAGCCTCAGCTGACAATAGCACAAGGTTGTTAGCAATGATCTAATTGCTACTTACACAATATCAGTTCCTTGATTAGCTCAGCTGCAACCCAGCTGCTATATTGCCAATTACTTTAATCAGTTTAATAACAGATTGGTATAATCCCAATCTCTTGCCACAAGGTGGAGACAAGGCTAATAATAATTACAGGTAAATCCCAATGACCAACAACAGTTTATCCCATTCTGCAAAGCTTACTGTTATTGTACAGTTATATTATCTTTGATAACCTTTGCAATGGGATTTGTATAACATGAATCTCTTACCTCATGAACCTGTTGAAGTCAAGAATATTTTTTTTACATACAGAAGTTCATATGCCAGGTACTCATCATTGTTCATAATAACATGCCAGTCCTGCCTTTTGCATGGGTGGTTTGCATGAGAACTTCTGCCCAATTTCCAAGAATTGGCCATAATCCAACTTTCTTGGAATGCTCAGGCTGTGCCTCAACCAAATATTTTACCCCTTGTGTGTTGTATAAACAAATATAAATATTACAACTTGTGAACGGTGCACTACCCAAATTTTGGAAGCGCTAGACCCATTTAGTTGAGCATGATTGGAAGGTGCATGGAATTTCTGTTCTATCATGCTGCCCCCAGCCCCAGTGAACCGCTACTGCCGATGAGCACCTGGGGTGCGTTCTGAACGATGACTTCTGCCCGTTCATGGCCGAATTAATTAATCTGCCAGGCTTCTTCCCTTGTAGAATAGACCTACCTGAATAATCGATTCAGCGGCTGGCTCTCACATCCCCCTGTTGGCGTTGCTCACTGCCGGCACATATGTACTTGAGTCTGTTCTATTGACATCTTAAGAGCCCGGAGTCATCTTGATCTTTTGCTCTTCCCTTCTCAGAAGGGTGTTTCGTAGGCAACTCTAACAGGCGCTACCGCAGGCCGTAGGATACAATACTGATATGAACCCATTGGCCTAACCCCAATAGAATATTTTACTGGGATGGCAACTTATTGTCAGGAAAGGTACCTCTGACACGTGCCTTTCATCCCTTTGGGTATGCCCCACAGCCATACCCTGAGACTCGGTGTCAGCAGGATACTGACCCATCTTGGTCTCTGCCTCTGAGAGGGAGACCTTTGCAGCACTGTATACAACAGTTGCTGTAAAAGGATAGTCGTTTCAACGCACTATCCAGCCACGGTGAGGAATTTATCCCCCGACTCCGTGGACCTTGCTCTCTAACCCCGGTGGAGAATTATCTCCCGACTCAGGCGCTGTTGGCATGGCTCTCCCGTAGGCCGGCACTTCACACATGAAGCATACGGTTCTCCCATAGGCCGGTAATGTCACAAATGAAGCGGCCCTGAATCACACGCTGCTGGTACAGCTCTCCCGTAGGCCGGCACTTTCATATATGAAGCAGTCCTGCCCGGCGCTGCTGGCGCGGCCTGTCCCATAGGCCCGCGCTATTGCCGTGTAAGCTCACTAAATCAACATTTATTGTACAGCTTTACCTGTGAAAATATAAATCATAGGAACCTGTGCTTAAACAATAATAACATTGTCAGAACAATATCATATAACAATAACTTATTACTTTCCTTTAGTTTTTTTTACTCAAAGACAAAACACAATAAAATACATACTTTTAATTATAAGGAGAATCCTTATATCCCAACTCACCTGAGGGCTGAATGAGTCCCTGTAATTTTTTGACTGGGGACCAGCGTTTGTGAGCCACTGACCTCACTGCCAGTGGCTCCAGCTTTGCTTCTTTGCCGTTCCAACGGCATCCCACAGGCTTGGAGCCGCTGACCCCTCTGTCAGCGACTCAGTTTAATATTCCTTGCCGTTTTTACGGCATTCCTGCAGGCTGGGGAGCCGCTAACCCCTCTGTCAGCGACTCTGCTTAATTTCCTGCCGTTTTTACGGCATTCCTGCAGGCTGGGGAGTCGCTAACCCCGTCAGCGACTCTGCTTTATTTCTTGCCGTTTTTACGGCATCCTTGCAGCTGGGGAGCCGCCAACTGCACTGTTAGTGGCTCCTTATCTCGCAACCCGATCAATTTTGCCGGATTTTCCGCATTTGCGGTAGGACTGAAAATTCACCACAGTCTGGCTGCAAAACTGGCAGGAAACCTCTGAAAGAAGAGGCTCCTGCCTAAAACCCCTGGTAAGTAAAAATAAACTTATCTTAAAGTATAACTTACCACAGGCAGGAGCTCAGTCCTGCCTGACTGGTGCTTGCACCAATGCGGCTAGCATAATGCTGCGCAGGCGTCCTGGCGGGCCTTCTTCACGGAATCACTCACGTGACTCCGAAATAAAATAGGCAAATCAGACTAGCTTAAATGAGCATCTTGTTTAAAGTGGACGAGTTGGGCCAAAGGGCCTTTATTCGTGTTATATCACACTTTGACTCCAAGTTGCTTGTTTTTTTACAAAAGTAACAAATAGAATATTTAGGAGTATGGACGAAGCATAATTTAAATTAAAATTGAAATGCTTTGATTTCAAAACTGATCATACTTTGATTATTTATATGAGGGAATAGGCATCCAAGTAAAATTAATTTTGAGACTAGAAGTTTGCTTTGCAATAATTATAACATAGTATGGCAATGAAAGCTCACTGCAAAGAAATGCAACAGCAGAATATTTGCAGGTTACTTCATGGCAAGAATAGATATGTACCCATAACCTTATTTTCCTTTAACATTAATATAAGTAACACATTGAGTCCAATTTTTGATAGAAATATAATATCAGCAGAGCTGTATCTTTTCTATTCCCGCCCATCACCCTATTACCGGGATAGACCAGAAGTTGGTTAGAACTATTTTTTTGTAACATTCGGAAGACAAATATTTTAAATTACTTTTTTTGCTCTTATAAATTCAAATACATGAAAGGAAACTCATTGGTTCTTTTTCACATTTTAATATCCTGAACATTCAACGTCTAATTGTTTGGTTTGATTTGCTACACTAAAGTTTGTGTTTGAAACTGTCTAATGTTTTTCTTGTTTTTTTTTCAGGATCAATTTGACAATATAGAGAAACACACACAATGGGGAATTGATTTCTTTGAAAAATATACTAAGTTTGTTAAAGAGCGACTTGACATAGAGCAAAGCTATGCAAAACAGTTAAGGTAAGATGATCAATTTATATTGTCAGAACTATGCTGTTGTAGAGGTCCGATTGGGATAGGGGGAGGACTGGCTGATCATCATTCCAGGTATAGATGTTTCAGACATGGCTGAGTGATGGAAAAGAGGTGCATTGCTGATTATGGAGAATGCCACAGCTGCACTTGCAGATGACATCTTAGAGGGCTCATCCAGCTAAACCATATAAGTAAGACTCAAAAATAGGAAAGCTAAAAACATGAAGATAGGGTAGACACCAAATGCTGGAGTAACTCAGCGGTTGAGGTAGCATTTCTGGAGAGAAGGAATGGACGACGTTTCAATCTGAAGAAGGGTCTCGACCTGAAACGTTGCCCATTCCATCTGCAGTTCTTTCTTACACAACATGAAGATAGGATTGCATTGTAGGTCTCCCATTCGCCAGCAGGAGATAGAAACATAGAAAATAGGTGCAGGAGTAGGCCATTCGGTCCTTTGAGCCAGCATCACCATTCAATATGATCATGGCTGATCATCCAAAATCAAGATTCAAGAGAGTTTATTGTCATGTGTCCCTGATAGGACAATGATATTCTTGCTTTGCTTCAGCACAACAGAACATAGAAATCATTGACTACAAAACAGATCAGTGTGTCCATATACCTTTATATAAATATATACACACATGAATAAATAAACTGATTAAAGTGCAAATAAACAGATAATGGGCTATTAATGTTCAGAGTTTTGTCCGAGCCAAGTTTACTAGCCTGATGGCTGTGGGGAAGTAGTACCCCCTTCCTCCTTTTTCCCCATATCCCTTGATTCCGTTAACCCTAAGTGCTAAATCTAACCTTTTCTTGAAAACATCCAGTGAATTGGCCTCCACTGTCTTCTGTGGCAGAGAATTCCAGAATCACAACTCTCTGGGTGAAAAGGTTTTTTCTCATCTCAGTCCTAAGTGGTCTACCCCTTATTCGTTAGGCCATTGTAGATGATATGTGTATACACCTTTAACTGATAGTAACAATGTCCATGCTAACCACTCCCCCACCAGTTAGTATAATTGTAACCCACACGCCCCTAGCTCACTCTCTAGTGATCGTGACAGACCACGTACAGCCAGGGCTATATATAATGTATGCTTAATAAAGTAGTGAAGGCTTTAAGGTGTCTGTGTACCTTCTCTACATGGTGTCAGAAGTGCTTCTTTCTGCGTCTCCAGTCTATCGCGTTTTATTTTCTTAGTCCCAGTACCCCCTCCCTGTGCCGTGATGGCTTCTGCCTGTCGTAAACCTGACATCCTAGTCTTTGATGCAGACATCACTCATCGCTGGAGTGTGTTCCGACGGGACTTTGAGCATTATGTTACCATCGCCCACCCTGCTGTGGCCCCCGCTGTCAAGGCTTCCCTGCTGCTTAACCTAGGTGGTCCCGAAGCGCTCGAGCGTTAGGAGTCGTTCATCTATGGAGAGGGTGAGAGTATCCAGGATCCGGTTTGTCTGCTTGCTAAATTTACGGCGATGTGTGACCTTCCCACTAACCACATCTTAGAGCGTTTCAAACTGTTCTCTAGACGCCAAAACCCTGGGGAATCTATTGACAATTTCGTGGCCGCACTGCGCCAACTGGCTCGCCGATGTGACCTGCATGTTCTGACCCCTGATACTTTGACCCGTGACATCTTGGTCTTTGGTCTACGGGATGATAAGCTGCGCTCTGAGCTGCTGCGTAAGCCTGATCTGACATTCGATGAGGCGTTGCATGCCTCTCGTTTAGCTGAGGCTGTCTCCTCCGCTGTACCTGACCCTGTGGTCCACACAGCCAGTCTCGCTGGTCCCCAGTACAATGCTCCCCGGCGACAGAGGGTAAGACCACTGCAGGGCTTCAGACCGCCTCAACGATGTCCAAATTGTAACTTTGTCTCACACCGTTTTAATGTGTGCCCGGCGTTGGGGAAAACCTGTAATTTCTGCGACAAGCCCAACCACTTCTCGGCAGTATGCCGTTCCCGTGGGAACCCTGTACAGCCACAGCAGAAACCGTCTCGCTACCTGACACGTGATGATACAGCGTCTGGTTCCCATCTCCAGCACGGTGATCTTCCCCCGTCTGACCCTGACTCTTCTCAGAGCGAGCTGAGTGTGTTTTCCTTGCGTGGTGTAGCTGCTCTGATAACGGACCCGACTGTCCGAGTCACGGTGAATGGCATGGCCTTCTCTGCTAAGGTGGATACGGGGGCTGCTGCTAATGTTATGTCAACAAGCCTGTTCAGGAAGATAAGAAATAATGAGCCCGTTTCCACAGACAGTGCTGTTTTGCGTGCCTATGGGGGTGGCGTACTTGTTCCTGTGGGGAGGGCCACTCTCCACAGCGAGGTGCTGAAGACCACTCGGCCCCTCTCTTTCTTCCTGCTAGACGGTAAATGTGACTCCCTGCTCGGCGTGGAGGCCTGCCAGAACCTCGGATTGGTGAGCTTCCACAGTGATGTCCACCTGGTAGAGGCACCCCTGAACCCGCTGGCCAAATTCCCGGACCGGTTTGACTCGAAGCTGGGGAAGTTGTCCTGCAGCTACAGGATTACAGGATCCTGGTTCCCGCAACACCAGCGAGCATTTGACACCCTCAAATCTAAGCTGATCAGCATGCCAACGCTGAAGTACTTTGACCTCCAGCGCCCCATTGTTCTCACATGTGATGCATCTAAGTTTGGCCTCGGGGCTGCCTGCCTGCAGATCCATGACGGGGTGCAACTGCCTGTGTCCTACGCATCCCGCACAATGACGACCACTGAACAACACTATGCCCAGATTGAGAAAGAACTGCTTGCGGTTGTCTTTGCCTGCTCCAAATTCAAAGACTATATCCTGGGCAACTGCTTCTCTGTCGAGACGGACCACCAGCCTCGGGTCACCATCCTCAACAAGCCGATACACATGGCCTCCTCCCGGCTCCAGCGCATGATGCTCCAGCTACAACGCTTCACTTTCACAGTGGTTTATCGCAAGGGCAAGGACATGTTTGTTGCTAACACGCTGTCTCGGGCGCCTCTCTCATCCACAACCCAACATCCATACGAGACGTCCGATCTGATAGTCCTAAACGTTAACTTCGTGCCCTCTGGTCAGTTGAAGTCCCTGGCCAAGCACACGGCGGCTGACGCTTCGCTACAGCAGCTGGCCGCGATCATCAAGCAGGGTTGACCAGACCGCCGTTCTTCCCTGCCGGCCGCAGCGGTGCCTTACTTCTTGGTTCGTGACGAGTTGGTGCTGCGTGATGGTGTGATTGTGAAGGGGCACACGGTGGTGGTGCCCGCAGCACTACGAGAACAATACTTCGAAACCGCTCATCGTGGCCATCCCGGGGCCATAGCGACCTTTTCCATCGCTCAGAGCCAGTTTTTCTGGCCTGACATGCCTCGCTACTTCCGGGATAGGGTCTCCGCATGCCCTACGTGCAACAGCCTCGCTCCACAGCAACAGCGGCAGCTGCTCCTGACCTGCCATGGTCTGCGCTAGCAACCGACATCTTCGAGTGGCACGTAAAGCACTTCCTGGTGCTTGTCGACTCTTACTCCAGCTGGTTTGAAGTTGACCAGCTCCACTCCCTCTCTTCCTCCGCGGTCATCGAGAAGTTGCGCCGCCACTTTGCCACCTTCGTGTCTCCGGCCAGCCTGCAGTCGGACAACGGCAGCCAGTTCACCAGTGCCGAGTTCCGCGCTTTTGCCGAACGATGGAACTTTCGTCATTACACCAGCAGCCCGGAATACCCGCAGAGCAATGGACTGGCCGAACGCGCGGTCCGCAGTGCTAAAGGATTGTTGGAACGTTGCCGCCTATCCCGCTCCGACATCTACCTGGCCCTGCTGAACCTCCGCAACATGTCCCGCGACCATGCCCTGGGCTCCCCGGCTCAGCGACTCATGTCCCGAGTCACGAGGCCCACGGTCCCGGTGTCTCAGCAGTCCCTGTCCCCCTCCGTCTTTAAACCTGCCTTGGTCCGGAAACGCATTGCCAAAAAACACAGTATCCAGAAGTGTTCCCACGACAGGTCCTGCCGTGTCCTCTGCCCTCTTCTCCCTGGCCAGGTTGTCCGTATGAGGTCCTCTTCTGGCCGTTCCAAGCTGGCCGTGGTCGTCGGTTCTGCCGGTTCCCCTCGTTCGTACCTTGTCAACCACGACGGAAGGGTGTACCGCCGGTCCCGCCAGCATCTCCGGCTCGTGAACGAGCCTCTCCCTCCCCAGACGGCTCTGTATGCCCCCCCGCTGCCACTGTCGCGGCCCTGTGCTTTGCCCGTTCCTCTGGGGCCGACCTCCCGTCGTCGTCCTCCTGTCCGCCTCCCGGCTGCAGTCCCGCTTTCTCCGGCTTCCTCGCCCTTCTCTTCACCGTCCCCCCCGATGCCTTCGTCGCCAAGGGGTTCTCCTGTCCGTAGCCCCCACCATGCCCCAGCGTCCCCGCTTGTTCCCGACGGCGATGGAGGTGATGGCGAGGTGCGGACCCGGTCTGGTCGCCTGGTCAGGTCCGTTACGGCGATTACGTGTGATCCTGTATTCCGTGCTTTACTGTTTGCATTCACCCTAGCGCATGAGACGTGGTTGCCCTGTCACTTACTGTTTGTTTTGGTAGAGGAAGGATGTAGATGATATGTGTATACACCTTTAATTGATAGTAACGATGTCCATGCTAACCACTCCCCCACCAGTCAGTATAATTGTAACCCACATGCCCCTAGCTCTCTCTCTAGTGATCGTGACAGACCACGTACAGCCAGGGCAATAATAATGTATGCTTAATAAAGTAGTGAAGGCTTTAAGGTGTCTGTGTACCTTCTCTACAGCCATAGGGGAACAGAAATGCAGGCAGATTGTGGAAAGATGTAAAAACAGGGGGGGTTTTGTACTAAATGGTTTTAATTTCTTCAGGGACGCCCCTAGTGTCAGAAGTTTAGATGGGGCAGAATTTGTTAGATGCATCCAGGAAGGCTACTTGAAACAACATGTTGATAGTCCAAAGATAGACACAAAAAGCATTCCAGTGAGTCAGACAGAATCTCTGGAGAAAAGGAATATGTAACATTTCGGGTTGAGACCCTTCTTCAGACCAACTAGGGAAGAGGCCATACTGGACCTTGTATTGGGAAATGAGCCTGGTCAAATGACCAAAGTTTCAGTGGGAGAGCATTTTGGGAACTGAGAGATTAAAACTTTATTTTAATGCAAAAGGCCTGACAGGGAAGGCAGGTGAATTCAGGTAATGGATTGGTACACGGAACTGGGATATTGTACTATAACAAAAGCACACTTGAAGGAGGGTCAGGACTGGTGGTTCAATATTGAGAGGTGCAAATGCGACTGGCATGGTAGAAAGGAAGGTAAGGCAGGAGGGGTTGTGTTTTTAATCACATCACAAATAGATTTTGGGTGATGGGGAATGATTGAAAAGGCATTTGAGGGGGAGTCATTTTTTTCATGTAGAGGATGATACCTATATGGAACGAACTGCTAGAGAAAGTTGTTGAGTTTGTACAATGACAACTGTTGAAAGATATTTGGACGAGTACATAGATAGGAAAGGTTTAGAGAGATATAAATGTCTAATGTGGGGAAATGGAACTAGCTTAGATGGGCACCTTGATTAGCCTGGACAAGTTGGGTTGAAGGGCCTGTTTCCTTGATTTATTACTCTGACTGGGTTTTGGTCACCACAACCCAAGAATGATTTGGCTTCAGAAGAAGTTCACTAGGATTTTATCTGGATTAGAGAGTATTAGCTATAAGTTCAACCTCTGACATTCCAGAGAAAACAATCCACACAATACTCCAAATGTGGCCTCACCAAATTCCTATAAACCAACCTCGGCTGCATTCCTAACTCTTGTACTCAAGCCTTGATCAATGAAGGCAAGTGTATACCATATACCTGTTGTGTTGCCATTTGCAGGGAGTTATGGACTTGGGCTCAAAGATCCTCCTCTGTACATTAATGATGTTATTGGTCTTGCCATTAATTGCATATTTGTCCAGTACATTCAACCTCCCAAAGTTCACCTCGCAGATACAATGAGTACATTTAAGAGGTATTTAGGCAAGATAGGGGCAGGCAGGGAATAGTAGGATACAGGCCATGTGCAAGGAGATGGGATTAGTTACATTGGTGTAATGATTGGCACAGCCGTGGTGGGTTGTAGGGCCTATTCCTATTGTATGATCTGTGCATATTCTATGCATCACTGTGAAGGCTAAAATGTTTCAAAAGTAACTGTCATCACACTTTAATATTAATATTTTGTTATCTCCATATTTTTGGAAGATTTAATGTTTGCATTTCAGAGCTTTGGTTAGATATATTCCATGTAGAATTACAATGTTTTTTTTTAAATACCCCCTAGGAAGGACCCTTTACTGAAGAATGCTTTTGCTTTTATTAAAGATTAACTTAGATATTGATTCTGGTGCTCTAAGTAATCCCATGTAATGGATTCTTTGCAACAGTCAGCCTAGAAGGCGGCAATGAATTTGGAGTCATTTTGAGATGTTACTGACCAGGTTGTTGACAAATACAAGTATAAATTGCATGTAAAAAAAGAGTAAAATTGCAGTTGTGATTTTTGAATGAATTAATACTTTTCAGTTGTTCTTTTGGTTGCCATTCTACCATTGTAAACATTGGAGAGTCTCATTCGCAAAGAATGGCAGGTGAAAAATATGAGTTTTTAAGACAATATGCTAAATATTTCATAGGTAAGAGGTAAAAAGTTGCCATGGGTAGATAGGAACGAGGTGTTGAGTTTAAAATCGGAGCACCGATGATCTTGTTAAATCATGGAGCAGGCTTGAAAAGATGAGTGGCCCTCTGCTTGCATTTGATCAGACAATGCTCAGAGACAATCAGCTTTATCTAAAAAGATACTTGCAACATTAGTACTAGGGTTGACAGAATACAGGATGAATCAATTGCTAGTTCCATCAAAAGTCATGGCTTACTTTTAGATGATAATAAGCGAGTTTGGTATTCCGACTGCGCATGCCCAGGTCATAGGTCACACATGATAAACATTCTTGACAACCCGCGCCCCATCCGCAGCCAGGATCGAAGTCGGGTCCCCGGCGCCATGAGCGCCGCTGAACCGCCACTGGATCATCCCCAGTCTCCCCCCCCACCAGCACCCCACCCCTGTCCAGGGGCTAGCGGAGATGCCCGGGGTGGACGGAATACCGGTCTGGAGCATTGGTGGCCCCAGGCCCACAGTCAGCGCGGAGAAGAAGCGCCAACCCTGACTGCCCTGCTGGGCCAACCGACAGCCCCAGACCGATGGTACACCGGCCCGGAGCAGTGGCAGCCCCAGGCCCATAGTCATCGCGGACCGTCAGTCCAGGGGTGTCGGTCAACCCGGCGGGACAGGCAGAGCCAGAGCCAGCACCTTCCCTCCCCCTCCTTCCCCCCCCCCCCCCCCCCCCCAACCGCGCCGGCCGCCACTGCTCCGGGCCGGCACCCCGCCTGCTCAGGGCCACCCCGGCTGCCCGCGGACAGGGACGAGACTCCCGGGAGGGGATGGGGGTGGCCCAGCAGCAACCCAACAGCGCCCGCAGCGCCGGAGACCCAGGCCCGACTCTGAACACGGATGAAACGCAGGTCCGTACACACGCAGCAGCTGAGCTGCCGAGAATGTCTCTCTGCCGGTCTAGTGTCTCCCCCTGTTTCCCACTTGCATCTGCCCCCTCTCTCCTATTGTTACACCCCGCTCTCCCGCTACCTGGCACCTCCGTTCCTCAGATTAAATATATTTTTACACATAAATTATTAATAAAGATAAGAATTTATACACAGTTAATACAACCAGCGCTTCGTTCGCTTTTTCTTTATCGCGAATGACCCTTGACAAATCACATGATTCCTTGTGTTTTTTCGGAATACCGAACTCGCTTATTACCACAGAAAATCATCTTGACCTGCTTCCCAGAGGCTTGGGCTGAAAGTGGAGAGTATGGGGGAAAATTGGAGGTAACTGGAAGCAAAGCAGTGGCATGAGGCAGCGAATTCCAAAGTATGAAATCTATGGTTCAGTAAGGAAGAAGCTTTGTACAGAGGGCGTGTAGGAGTTCGGAAGAATGGGTCGCCAATTCCTTCTCTCCATAGATGCTGCCTCATCCGCTGAGATACTCCAGCATTTTGTGTCTACCGAAGTAGAGTCTATATAAGGATTGAAATATCACAACGTGTATTTGCAATGAGACATTGGGGTCAGATAGTCAGTTTAATTTATCAGCATGTGGTGATAGTGGGTGGAATGATGCAGAATAGTGCAACGGACTCCAGGATTGGAAACCATAGTCATTTTGGAGATGAGATTTGAAGATTTATCTTTAAGTTCTGGTTTATATAGACTGAAGTGTGACATATTGTGGTGGTGAAGTTCATTGTGATGGAGAAAATTTTTATGGAACAACAGATGGGATTGCAAAAGATGAATGCTGTTAAATTGTGATGCCTCGTGTTGAATGCACGAGGCATCAAATGTGTCTGTTGAAGAAGGTTGTTAAAAGGAGGGAATTTAGTTTTTCACGTGGCCTTATTTGATTTAAGTATCTGCTGTGGTTTCCTTCCTGAAGTTGAGTATCTGCTGTTGAATCATTCCTGAATATTGACTTTGGCATCAAAGGTTTCCTCCCTGTGAGGTAAAGAATATGTGGATTCGTAAGGATTAAGTCAAGTCAAAGTCAAAAGAGTTTATTGTCATGTGTCCCTGACAGGACAATGAAATTCTTTCTTTGCATAGCACAACAGAACATGGTAGGCATTGACTACAATTATATACGTAAATACACAAATGAATTAATAAATTAATAAAGTGCAAATAACAGATGGAGGGGTATTAATGTTCAGAGTTTAAATATAAATAGTAGGGTAATAAACTTTAAGGATTGATAATAATTGGGTCATAAGGTCATAAGGAATAGGAGTAGTATTAAGCCATTCTGCCCATCGAGTCTACTCCGCAATTTAATCACGGCTGATCTAACATAATATCATACCACATCAAGGTTGAAAATGGTGAAATTTTTATGCAAGTTGGCCAACAATTCAAAAGATTGAGTTGCAGCATAAATTGCAACTCTCAAATTTATTGGTAGCTCTATGTACTTTGCATCAACAGCCTCTTGCTTTTCTATCCTTTTTTTTAGGAATTTGATTTCTATGTTAATTCTTATTAAGCTTATAATAGAAAGTGATATCTGGTAGTAATGAATGTAAATCTTATCATAATGACTTAATATTTAATGCCTTACAGTTAATCAGTGTAGCCCAGAAAGTGAACAATCTAAGATGTCCTTTGGATTGGCTCATCGCCTGTAACTTTTTAAAAACAAAATTGCATTTCTGAAGAAGGGTTTTGACCCGAAACGTTGCATATTTCCTAAGCTCCATAGATGCTGCCCCACCCACTGAGTTTCTCCAGCATATTTGTCTACCATCGCGTTTCAGATGTTTGGATTTATTTTATTTTTCCTTTGCCATCTTTTCTTTTAACCAGTCGTTTTCCCCTCTCATTTCTTTAATTTTTCCATCTGTCATTTTTGTTTCTCCTTCGGTCCATAAAGCTCAATAGTTAAGGGCGTACACCATTGGCCCCATTATTGACTCACTTTCAGTTCTTTCAGTTTTCCCAACAAATTATACCACAGATGTTTTTTGATTTGAAGAATGAACAAAATTGTTGGACTTCTATATGTAATACGCAATATGTACCTTGGTGCCAGAGCAAATCTATAAAATTATGACCATATAAGACCATCATTGTCTCGATGAAAGTGCCAGAAATTTGCTGCGCACTTACAAGATGAATGATGCATTCCTTTTCATTTGCCATTGAAGTGTTGCATTAACCTTGTAGCCATTTCTTCGTATTGGAGGAGGTTCTTGAATATCCACACACTATTTTTGCTTTTATTCATTCGCTCCTCCAAAATTCTGTGCTTAATCGGTAGATTAATGTACAAGCCTAGACTTGGGCTGGTAAACTTGGTCTCTTCTTCTGCATTTGTATGAAACATCTCAGTTACCGCCAGAGAGTTGAAATGAAAATGTATCATGTTTGCTTGATTAATTATGTACTACTGTAATCTCTTGATCTTTTAAAGCATGAATGAGTAAGATAAATCAATCGTATTGAAGTCGTGGCCAAGAAAACACATCAACACCACCTACCTGCTCAGAAGGCTAAGGAAATTTGGCATGTTTTCAAGTACTCTTGCAAATTTCTATATGTGCACCATAGAAAGCATCCTATCGGGATGCGTTGCAACTTGCTTTGGCAACTGCTCTCCGTAAGACTGCAAGAAATTCCAGAGTGTTGTGGATGTAGCACAGTCCATTGTGCAAACCAGTTCCTCGCTGCTGCCCCTCCTCATCCCCCACTGCATTGACCACCTCCACTTCAAGCAACAACATCATTAGGGTCCATTTAGACTCTTGTCCGTACTCCTATCGGGCAGATGATATAAAACTTTGAAAGCATGTACCACCAGATTTGGAAATTGGTTCTTCCCCTACAGAGCAGATCTTCCATAAGCTGAGATTCAGTTCCAATATCCCAACCAATACCATTGCAACCCAAGTTGTCTTAATGATTGACTCTGAACCCCAGACCCAGTAAAGGTGTCCACTTGGTGTCCTCCTTTGGCTGATGACTTGACATTGAATTCCATTCTTAAAAAAGCACAAGTGGAGGAAGGTCCAAGTGCTACAAAAGGGAGGTACCTCCTAACTGTCCAAGAATAGTTGGTAGCACCCACCCTAACCAGGCTGGTTAATTCCTGTAAAGGGCCTGTCCCACTTTCCCGAGCTGCTCACAAATTCTCCCGAGTTTTCCCCTTGATTCAAACTTGGAGAATGTTCGTAACGGGTCCGTAGATATATCGTAGCGGCTCGTTATGTCAGCCGTAGATAGTAAGTCGGGGTGTTTTTTCCAGCATGACAAAAAATGTCCACGAGTAAAAAGATAGGTGGGAGGAGAAAAATTGCAACATTTAATGCCCCGAGTACCTACGGCTGACATAACGAGCCGCTATGATATATCTACGGACTCCTACGGCTTCCTGCGGACCCGTTACGAACATTGTCCGAGTTTGAATCAAGGGGAAAACTCGGGAGAATTCGTGAGCAGCTCGGGAAAGTGGGACAGGCCCTTAAGACATGAGTCCCATTTGTGTGTCTGCAACTGGTTGAGAGAGAATCAGCACTAAGGAAAAATCTATTTGATCAGGCCTTCCCATACCTCTCAGTTACAGATACATATGTCCATGATGGTATCAGTAGGAGGGATCACTACATAGTTTCTGCAGAGTTAATGTTTCTTTCCCACTGAGGATGAATCATGTTGTACCAATTATGCATTGTGCCTCATGTGTTAGAGTAGGAACAGTTGGAGCAGCTTGTAACTGGGCCATCAGGAGCAGCAGAATTATACTTTAGAATCGGGAACCTTGAGAACTGGTAAATATCTCTGTCATTTCACTCAAGCTAAGGGACCAACCCCAGGAGAATCATCTGTGGCTTAAAAATGAGCTGTCAACTTGGTGAAATGCAATGTAGTGAAGGGACATTTAATTGTACTGTTAAAAAGAGAGCTGGGTACATTTCTAAAAGGCTGGGGAGTTGGCCAGTTGGATTGCTTTCTATGGTGTAGACCTGATGAACCAAATGGCTAATTTCCGGCCTCTGATCATTCTATGATAGGTAATTATTATATAAAAAGTTCAATCCTTGGCCTGTATGCTAATCTTGTGCAGCTATTTTTACTACTTTAAAAAAAGGACGTGCCACCTTCTCATTTTCAGGTGTCAGGAAGCGTATACTAATAATAATAATAATAATAATAATAATAATTTTGTGTTCAGGAACCTTGTTAAGAAGTATGGACCAAAACGTTCCAGCAAAGATGAAGAACCCAGGTAAGTCAAGAGTTTTTAATGGTAGTATGTCATGACTAAAAATAGATTTAGGATTTGATTAAACTAAATTAACTAAATACATTTTTTTTTAGTTTTGATGAGCAATGTATGGAATCCCCTTTGTTTCTTCATTGATTATGCTTGAAGTACCAAGCAAAGCTACTCACATTTTTATAACGGCATAAGCAATTGAATAAAAAATAGAGGATATTTTAAGCATTGTTTGTGCTGATAGCCTTTTTATTTTTTTCCTGCTCAAGCTTTTGAATCTGTGTTCCACGATGAATGCCTGAAGCCTACTTTGCAAACTAGAGACTTAATATTGCTTCAATTATTTTTGCCTTCAATTTTATTCTCCCATACAAAGCTATTGACTGCTACTAGTTAAAAATTATAGGATTTCTATACAATATCTAAGTGACGGCCTACTTCACTCAAGAAAAAGAACGAGTGCTGGCCTCATCCCATTTATTTCTGTTAGGACTGCACTTTCAATGAAGGCAGCAGCCATTAAAGAAAACCCTGTATGTTGAAACTTTGTTCATTTAGGGATGCTCCAATCAATTGCTGTCCCAGTTGTTGAAATTTGGATGAGATTCATAACTACACAATAAAATGGGCATTGATCCAGGGGCCTCTAACCTGTCTAACTTGATATTCCAGGGCAATGCCTGAAAGTGCTTTTTAAATTAAATTAAGAGTGTGTGACAATTGAGTTATGTAATTGAATGTATGGTTACTAGCTGAAAGGGAAGAGAATGGCAATTATGTTATCTGTACTTCATAATTAAAATCAACATGGGTTGAATCAAACAGATAATTATGCAGTTCTTGGATAGACATTTCAAATGCAGCACAAATGTGCTGTATTAATGTATATACAATGCTACCCAGCAGGGTACTTGGCCCTCCAGTCTGCACACTCAGTTATATAACCTCAGTTATATAAAACAAAAGTCTGCTGGTGCTGTTCGCTCCTGTCCTGGAAACCCAGTGTGAATCCGTAACCCCCTCGTTATTGTGCACTGCATTCCTGAAATTCGTGTGTGAATCTGTGCCCTCTGCTGGCGTTTCCTCAGCAATTAATCGCTCCCAAGGCTTTGTGAAGACGATAATGAAATGAGTTGCATCCTGGGTGGCATTACAAGAGTAGGCCATTACTGGGGACTGGCAGTCATGTACAGGAATGCTGCCCAAATCCTAAGTTTTCCTCGGCTCCCTCCGAAATGGTAGCAAATTCAAGAGTCAGCGACCGCCAATGAGCTCCGTGCCATAAAGAAGTCTGGGCAATCAGCGTTCTATATAGTACGCAGCCCATATCTTGATGCAGAGTGGCTGCTTTGGTCCTTCAACAGCAGCTCTCAAAGGCAATCACTCCACACCAAGATTTGCACCAGATTCCTAGCACGTGGCAGTAGGGAGGGCAGGTTCTGATGCCAGGTTTCTAGCCCAGCAGCACTGGCAGTATCGCTTGTCTCAATGTAGTGATCCCCTTTTGTGTTAGGGTTCTCATTCCTAGGAAGGCATCCCATGCATATTAATCAAGGTACCCGTGCACTGAGAGAAATATCCTGTTCATACTTCCTTATGGGAAAATTGCCTTATTCTTCAGGAAACCTGGGACTATTTAGGCAAAAATAGCTCACTATAAGCTGCAGATAGACACAAAAAGCTAGAGTAACTCAGCGGGACAGGCAGCAGCTCTGGAGAGAAGGAATGGGTGACGCTTTGGGTCGAGACCCTTCTTCAGACACTATAAGCTCCAAGAATGTGAGGGGAGAAGAAAGTAGGTGGGTGGGGCTTTAATTTTGAAGTGAGCCTAAATTCTTCTTTTCCCATTCACCCTGACGAGATCCCTTGGGATCTTCTGTATCAATTTCCCCCTCTTGCTCTTCTCGATTCGGGCAGCCTATTCAACCGATCCATTCCAGCTACTAGCCGAGTAAACTCGCTTGGAATTGCTTCCACCACCTTAACATCCTTCCTTAAACAAGATCAATATAGTACACTGCTCCAAATGACATCATGTCAGTATACAATATTACTGAAGTAAACTTATCTACTTTTGTGTTTGATTCCCTTTGCAATAAAAACATATTTTCTGTTGGCTTTCCTAATTATTAACTTTTTGTGAACCATATACCAGGAAGCACAAAATCAAAGCAACCATGTGCCTTAAAGTTGTAAATAGTTGAGGCCTTGGTACTGATTCTTGTGGCACACCATTCGTTGCATTTGTCAATGAGAGGAAAAATAATTGAAGTCCACTCTTTCCTGTTAGCCAGCCGATCTTCGGCTATTGCAGTTTTTATTTTCTGCAATAACCTTTAACAAGGCACCTTATCAAAAGCCATCAATGTTTTCTGTGTCATTCCTAACTGTCACTATATGTCATGTTGTCACTTGTGGGCGGAGCACCAAGGCAAATTCCTTGTATGTGAATATATTTGGCCAATAAACTTATTCATTTATTCAAATTACATCCACCAGTCCCCATTTGTCCACTGTGTTATTACTTCAAGAAAGTCCATTAAATTCCCTTCCATAAAGCTATGTTGACTTTTCCTGATTACTGAATTATTTCCAAGTGCTTTCCCATAATGTCTAATAATTGCTTTAATAATTTATCCATTATGGATATTAAATTAATTGTCTCGAGTTTTCTGTTTTCTGCCTCCCTCTCTTTAAAGGACTCTGAATTCAATTTGCTGCTTTCAAAGCTAATGGAACCTCTGCTGAATCTAGAAAATTAAAATGAATACATCAACTATTTTATAGTCGCTTCTTTTAAGCTTTTAAGATGGTCTATTAGGACCTGAATGCTTGTCTGAGCCTCATTCACCTCTCACACAAATGGAATGTAAAATTCAGTCCATTATGTTAAGGTTACTAATAAATTCCCTCATTGCACAACACCAGATCTCGTGCAGCCTACTGTCTGGTTGGCACCAGAATATGCTAATCTTAGAAACTGTCCTATGAACCTCTCATCTGCGCAGTCTTTGTCCACTTGATTTTATGCAGGTTAAAGTCCCCCATGATTATTGCTATAATCTTCTCGCAAGTTCCCATTACTTTATACTTTGCCCTACAATGTGGTTACTACTGCATCTAGTTATTTGTTCAAAGTTTAAAAACAGGAATGCATCACAGTAATCAACAGCACAGGGAAGCCAATTAATCTATTGTTTCCATGAGTCATTGAGCTATACAATACGGAAACAAGCCCTTCAGTCCATCTTGTCCATCCATACTGACCAAATTGCCAAAATAACCCCACTTATCTGTGCCTGGTCCATATCCTTCCCTTCCAGCCCATTTAACTGTCCAAGTAGCTTTTAAATGTCATAATTGTTCTTACCTCTGCTACTTCCTCTGGCAGCTTATTCCATATACATACTCCATATACATTGTGCAAAAGGTCTCATGTACCTGCCGTTAGCAGAGACGTCCCCGAGCTCCGACGTACCCGCTACGTTCATTCTCCGTGCTTACCACAATTTGATTTTTTTAAACTTGGGAGAGCTCTTGGAATGAACTTGTACCGTGGGACAGGGCCTTAACTATATTAAGAGTGTTTTATTGTCATATGTCCCAGACAGAACAATCAAATTCTTACTTGCAGCAGCACAACAGTACATACTCAACCAAACTGTTAATAGAAATTATGCATAGAGCTGGACCCTATAGCACACCATTTGTTACAGGCCTCCTTTCTGATAAACAGCCCACTCCTACCATCAAGCCGATTTTGTATCTGATTGGCTAGCTCACCCTGGAGTCATGTGATTTGACCTTCCGGACCAGCCTACTGTGTGGTACTTTGTCAAAGGCCTTGTTAAAATCCACCTAGACAACATCTCAGGCAGTGCCGTTATCGATCTACTTGATCACATCTTCAAATACGCTATCAAATTTTGACTGCATTCCCCATGCACAAAGTCACGTTGAATATCTGTAATCAGTCCTTGCTTTCCAATTGCATGTGGATCTTGAGAATCCTCATAGAATGCCTTCCAGTAACTTACCCACCATCGATTTTATTGCCCTTCACACAAGAACACAGGAGCAAGAGTGGGCAACTAGGCCCCTCAAGGCTATCCTACCATTCACTGGCAGATCTACCTCAGGTCTCAACTCTTTTTCTGAGCCACATATTTACTGTCCTCAGTCCCTCAATCTTTCAAAAATGGAACTTTCTCCACTTTAAATATTTCTAATGAGTAAGTCTGTGGACAGAGGTTTCTAGAGATTGGAAGAGTCCTGGCTTGAATCGTCTCCTATCCATGTCCTCCAAGATGCTGCCTGACTGGCTGAGTTACTCCGGCACCTTGTTTTCTTTCACAGATTATTTATGAAAGCCATTCTCTGAAGATTCTTGGCCCGTTTCTTTGCTCTATGATTCAAGAAATTTCATTTTTTACAACAGATTTATTTATTTTAGTGGGGAAAGTGACTCTTGAGGCTAACAAAAAAATGTTTTCTGAGTGGAAAGAGCAGAGGATGTGAGGATTTGTTTATCAGAGACTTTTTGATTATTTCTGGTTTTCTGGTTTGTGTTTTGATTTTTGGCATGTATTTATAAAGGCTTAGTATAAATGAGTTATAGTTATTACACATCACTGCTTCCTCAATATTACATTTACAGGAGACTACATGCAAGGAATACTGGCTGTGGTACTAAGCACATGTCAGGACAAGAAAATGCAGAGTTCCTCTTTGAGCTTCTTTCTCAAAGTTATGATCGTAAATAAATTATGTCAACAGGTAGCCTTGTTGCTGGAATATAACCTAGTTGTTAGCAGTCTTAACTTTTGGTTGCTTTTATGGTACATACTTGGAACATTTGAGTTTTTAATGGGGGGGAGGGTAAAGATGAATCACATATGGCACGTGAATGAGTCATACTGGGTAAAATCTTTCTGGCTGGTTGGTTGACACATGAACATTCATCTCACTAAATTGTGCTGAGGCTAGGCTTGACCATGTATTTGAATAACTCTTCAGTTAAGGTTGTAAAATATATCAGTTTTGTTTTCTAGATAAGATGACTGTCAGTTGTGGTTTTTGGTCAGTGTTGTACTTGACAGGTGGTAAGACAATGGTCAAATGAGTTTAAGGAAAACAATTTGCTTGGTTTCATATAGTTATACTCTTTTGACATTTATTTAGATAGATAGAAAGGTCAGAAGGTTGGAAGTTTGTCCCACTGGGCTTTCATATCAATGTCTCATGCCCTTTTGGGTAATTTTTACGAGAATCTAGTATCCATTTTATAATTTGCAGAATAGACAATAGGTGCAGGACTAGGCCATTCGGGTCTTCGAGCCGGCATCGCCATTCAATGTGATCATCGTTGATCATCCACAATCAGTACCCCGTTCCTGCCTTCTCCCCATATTCCCTGACTCCGCCATCTTTAAGAGCCCTATCTAGCTCCCTGTTGAAAGTATCCAGAGAACCGGCCTCCACAGCCCTCTGAGGCAGAGAATTCCACAGACTCACAACTCTCTGTGTGAAAAAGTGTTTCCTCATCTCCGTTCGAAATGGCTTACCCCTTATTCTTAAACTGTGGCCCCTGGTTCTGGACTCCCCCAACATCGGGAACATGTTTCCAGCCTCTAGTGTGTCCAAACCCTTAATAATCTTATATGTTTCAATAAGATCCATTCTCATCCTTCTAAATTCCAGAGTATACAAGTCCAGCCGCTCCATTCTCTCAGCATATGACAGTCCCGCCATCCCGGGAATTAACCTTGTAAACCTCCTCGCTGCACTCCCTTTATAGCAAGAATGTACTTCCTCAAATTAGGGGACCAAAACTGCACACAATACTCCAGGTGTAGTCCCACTAGGGCCCTGTACAACTGTAGAAGGACCTCTTTGCTCCTATACTCAACTCCTCTTGTTATGAAGGCCAACATGCCATTCGCTTTCTTCACTGCCTGCTGTACCTGCATGCTTACTTTTGTTGACTGATGAACAAGGATCCCCAGATCTCGTTGAACTTTCCCTTTCCCCAACTTGACATCATTTAGATAATAATCTGCATTCCTATATTTGCTACCAAAGTGGATAACCTCACATTTACCCACATTAAACTGCATCTGCCATGCATCTGTCCACTCACCCAACTTGTCCAAGTCACCCTGCATTCTCATAGCATCCTCCTCACAGTTCACACTGCCACCCAGCTTTGTGCCATCTGCAAATTTGCTAAAGTTACTTAGAATCCCTTCATCTAAATCATGGATGTATATTGTAAATAGCTGCGGTCCCAGCACCGAGCCTTGAGGTACCGCACCTACCATTCTGAAAGGGACCCTACCCTTTGTTTCCTGTCTGCCAACCAATTTTCTATCCATGTCAGCACTCTACCCCAATACCATGTGCCCTAAATTTGCCTACTAATCTCCTATTTGGGACCTTATCAAATGCTTTCTAAAAGTCTAAGTACACCACATCCACTGGCTCTCCCTTGTCCATTTTCCTAGTTACATCCTCAAAAAATTCCAAAAGATTAGTCAAGCATGATTTCCCCTTCGTAAATCCATGCAGACCATCAGAGCTTTGTCAGTGTGCACAAGTATTTTGGTACTGCACAAGTTATTCAGTCAAATGTAATTTATTTTTCAGGAAGTAGTCATCATGATACCAAGTTGTGTATCATTTAACCCATAAACCATAAGTGTACCTTGCTTGTAGGGAAAATGGTATCTGCGTTCATATTCCTAAGTCTCTCTATCACTGGGATTGCATTCTGCTGCAGCCGTTTCTGGTGAATGATTGCTGTGACTGGCCAATAACTCAATTTTCATGGTCTTGTATAACTATATTCATGATAGAAAGCGAATTCAGTGCATCTTGGTCGTTTTAATATCTCTCATTCTAGCCTTCCCTTGAAGATGTACAATGATGTACCAACTTGGGTGTTCCAGTGTTCTGACCATGAAGTAGCAGGCACGTGGTTCAAGAAAACTTGCATATCTACCCGGGCATTAACTAAATGATTAATATACCATTTACAAAACATTGAATTATTGTATTTTGTGATGAAGGTGCATTGATGTCGGAAGGATATAGGCAATATGATGGCAGTGAGAAAAGGTATCCTTTTTTAAAATTAAATATCTCTGCATTTTATTTGAATTTTAAAATTTCTAACTCTTAATGTTGATCTCCCAAATTCATCCAAAGTATAACTTTTATAATTTAACAAGGTTAAATTTCCCATTTGTATGCTCAGTTAATTTGTCCAATCCATGTTCTTCGACCATAGGCAAATTATTCCAACTGTATATTTTTGGTTGAATTTAGAATTTTTTTTCCTGCAGCTGACGCTCTATTTTGTTAAATCCTGGAGATGTGGCTTAATTTTATGTGTTATTAATCATAACAATAACATTTTGTACTGTACAATGTTGTATACCCAGGAGAGCCACTTAATATGCTTCCAGATACACTAATTCCATTTTTTTTGTTTCAGGTTTTCCTATTGCCATTCATTCTTCCAAGTCCTCAATGAACTCAATGACTATGCAGGCCAGCGTGAAGTTGTTGCTGAAGAAATAGGGCACAGAGTCTATGGAGAGCTTGTTAGATATACTCATGATCTGAAAATGGAAAGGAAAACGGTGAGTAATTATATTCAGTTCAGGCTAATATTTATTCACAAGTTTTCTTGTTATTGTGTGCAGAAACTGGGCTTTGGACAAGTGTTCCGATAAATTTAATTGGCTGATTTCAGGGCTTGAAAGATCCGAAGATGCTGGTGGTGACTCGAATACGCATTCAAAAGCCATCGGGGGGGAGTCAAGGTTGTAGATCAGTGTAGTGGTTTGACTAAAAATAAATAGTGAGTCAAGGATAAATATTTTAACAAAGGTACCAACCAATACATTAGTAACTAAGGTGTTGTCAGAGAAATGGGAACAAAAATAAATTGAATGCATTATACCCAAATGCATGAAAATGGAAAAAGACAAAATAATAGCAAAGATAAAATTAAATTGTTTAATCCAATAGACATTGAGAGGCATGATTACAGATTGAGAATTAAAGTTCAAATAAGATGATACCAGATGAACAATGACAGGATTTTATATGTCAGGGTTAGGATGAACTGACTGCGTGTCTTTTCTCTTAAGAAAAGATTAAGAGTGACCTAAGAGGTCTTACAATGATAGGTTTGGATAAAATGGATGCAGGTAGAATATTTCTCTACTTGGTGAAGAGCACGGAGGAGTCCACTGGTAAATTAAGAAGCTTAGTCAAGAGGGGTGAGAATGCTAGATGGATTATAAATAAAGTTTCCTGATTCAGTTCTATTTCATGGGGGCATGGACATGTGTTAAATTGGCTGGCCCATAATCAAATTGAAGGAATAAGATAAAGCATTCACATCAAAATGACAAAACTGCAGGGCAATCGTGAGTATTTGAGACTATTTTAGGGTGGTCTTGAAGATTAGAACTTTCTTACTTTTTTTCCTGTAGCATCTTCAAGAAGGACGTAAAGCCCAGCAGTATTTGGATATGTGCTGGAAACAGATGGATAATGTAAGTTTTGATTTCTTTTTCCTCCAAATTGAGTTTGGACCAAAGTTTACATTAAAGCAGTGCACTCTACAATTCCCTCAACTTGAGAAATGCATTAAAATCGGAGGGTGTTATTTACCTTATTTCAATATATGGAGATATTGCATTACTCTCAAATTAACTGAAATATTCAGGGTCCCTCTAAGTTTCCATTGTCAAATGAAAACTTGAGGTGAGAAGGCTTGAGGAGATGCCATCTGGCATCAATTTAGGCACTGAATTCTCATACATGAAAGTCATCCTTGGTGCATACAAATTCTGTACAGATAGCACCCATGGTCAGGATCGAACTCGGGTCTCTGGCGCTGTAAGGCGGCAACTCTAACACTGCGCCCATGTTGTGTTGCAACTTGTTTACAGATTTATGTGTAGAATGTGTGAAGTAATGTGTTTTGTTTTGAGCAATTCCCAAATACAACAAGCATGTAACTGCAACAGGCATTGTATAATGAAAAAGATCTCATACGTTCTAATTTTGGAAAGAGCAGTATCCTTAGCTTCTGTTAATCAAACGGCTCTTTCCATTAGATTCCAGTTGTTTATGTGAAAGTTCAAGTTGGAAGAGGTCTCATCAAACATATGTATTTTATTTTGCTTCAGAGTAAAAAGAAGTTTGAGAGAGAATGCAAAGAGACTGAAAAGGCACAAATAAGTTTCGAAAAACTAGACTCTGACCACAATGCAACAAAAGCAGATGTTGAGAAGGTTAGTGTTCTCATTTCTATAAAATGTACTCATTTTTTGGCATCCAGGCGTTAATTTCAAGTGAATTAGTCATAGATTTACAAGAATTGTTCATCAAGAAACATATTTCCATGTCTAAATGTGTATTTTTACAGAACTCGGCGTGCAGGCTGGTGCAAAGTTTTGCCTTATTTATAATGGAGTTGCTCCAGAAACTCCCTTACAAAAGAATTTGGACTATTTCTTCAAAAGAAACATGAGGTAAACTATATGTTTAATATGTAATATCCCTGCTATGCGAAAATGTGAGGCAGCCACCACATATAGAAGCAAGACCCTCCCACCGCCATCATGAAGCTTAACTTTCTCATGCACAAAACTTCTAACCCCCCCCCCCCACCCCCCAACCCCCGATGTTTAAAATCATCTGTCCATTCACCCATACCTTAAAAACTGTGGCCTCAATGCCAGGGAAACAGATTAAAGCTGGGGTGTCACCATGCTGAGCCTAAATGGAAACTGGCCTTGCAAAGACATGTGTGGACTGAATTTGGAAGTGTGTCAACTGTAAAAAACCCCATAAGCCCTAATCAATGACTATGTAGGAAAGAACTGCAGATGCTGGTTTAAATCGAAGGTAGACACAAAATGGTGACTCTGAAGAAGGGTCTCGACCCGAAACGTCATCCATTCCTTCTCTCCAGAGATGCTGCCTGTCCCGTTGAGTTACTCCAGCATTTTGTGTCTACCCTAGGCAATGACCATCTCTAACAAAGAGTCTAACCGTAATTTGATTTGCGTCCCATCCAAACTGTGCATAGATGCAGTATGTGGCACACAGTGGCTGCAGCATGTCTTGGGCTATATTCACTGCATGTCCCAAACTTGTGACCTCTTCCAACAAATAAAAAATGCTTCTGGCTCATTGGAGCATTATCACCTGTAGATTCCCAACCATGCCCTCCATCATCATTAGGTTCTTGAACTGTCCAGCAGCATTTTTTCAACTTTATTAATTTAATAGTAAGATTAAACGAGAACTTACCAAGTTTGAAGGTTGATCTATATTTTACGAGGAGTCGCGGTGAGGGATTTCGTGAAGACCCCGCCAGCACGCCTGCGCAGCATCCTTCAAAGCAGCGGTGTGGAATCACAGAACCAACCATGACTAAAAATAGTAAGATGAAAACCGTTAGAACTACCTGTTTGACCTGATGATAGAGGGTGGGAGCGGTGGGCACGAAATCCCTCACCGCGACTCCTCGTAAAATACAGATCAACCTTCAAACTTGGTAAGTTCTCGTTTAATCTTACTATTTTACTTCGGAGTCACGTGAGTGACTTCGTGAAGATTTCAAAGCTCTGTGATTTCACGCCCTGAACAACGTCCATGCTTATCACACTGCCGCCATTCTGATGGAGTAAGACTGTTAATGGAGTTCAGTTGATAGTGGGTGAAAAATCAACACAATTTATTAATCAAATAAACAACAACCCCTAAACCGGGGGCCAGACATTTACTGAGCGGTACCCAGAATAGCTTCTGCGAATGTCGCAGGAACGCCAGAGGCTTGTTATAGAACCGCTGAAAGGTTTTTCCCCGCACTGGCCCAGCACGCGGGTGGCGAGAATGTGGTCCATGGGCACCTCCATGGCTCTCGCTGCAGCCCTGGTGGAATAAGACTTAAAAATGTTAGTAGCAACTCCTGCTGCATCCAGCACCACCCTGAGCCACCTGGTGATCGTCTGTGTAGTCACCCGATGATGCGGAGGTTTTATGACTGATGAGGAGCCCCTGTTCCTTCATCCTGATAACTCCAGTAACTCGGATGTAGTGGTGGAGATGGGTGACTATGCAGAGTGTGGCATCTACAGGGTACGCCCGAAATTCCAGCTGCAGCCCATGCGCCCCTGGCCTGTGCTGTTTTAATAACTCTTTACCAAAGAATTTTATTTGACCAGGGTTGGCCACCATGCTGTCCAGTCGCCGTTTTTGTAACACCTGGACTCGTTGGGCTGTCGTCAGTGCCATGAGCATCACCACCTTAAGGGTGAGCTGTTTCAAATGGTAGCTCATCTATTGGAGCCCAGCTCCTCAGTAGGGTCAGCACGATCCCCACATCCCACGTTACTGTATATCTGGGTCGTGGAGGGATTGGTATTGAATACTCCCCTCATTAGTTTAGACACCAGGTGGTGGGAGCTGATACTTATATCCAGGTATGAATACAGCGTACTCCTGTCGCTGTTGATGGCACTGTAGCTGAGGCCAGCATCAAAATGGAGGCCTGCTAGAAACTCCGACACATCCGGTATTGTTGCCGAGTTGGAGGACTTGTTGTTCCGGGCACAGAAAACCTCCCACTTTCTGATTTGAGTGAGGTATTGTTTGCGGGTTGATTCCCGACACGATGCTGCAATAAGGATCATGGCTCTTGACGAGATGCCTGCCGGTTGAGCGGTCTTTTCAGAACCTGCAAGCCAACAAGTTTAATGACTATGGCAAGGATGACTGACCCCCCTGTAATGGAGTGAGTAATCAATTTGGGATGTTTCCCAATCGCCATCCATGGTTGTTGTACATTTCTACAACCATCGGGTACCATGGTTGTGTAGGCCAGTCGGGAATGATCAATATGTCAGTTGCAGAGTCTAGTTTAATTTTCTGCAATACCGACTGGTGAGGCAGCATGGGGGAAATGCGTAGCAACCCATTTCCCCCAATGGATAAAAACACATCCAATGCTATTACCCCAGTGTCTGGTTCCCACAACACATACGTTGGTATTCGATGGTTCAGCCTGGACGCAAATAGGTCAATATCTGGTGTCCCCAATTTGAGCTATAATATCTCCAAAATTTGGGGGTTCAACATCCACTCAATGTTGTCATTGAAGACACGTGACCTGGTGTCCGCCACTGAATTAAGCTTCCCAGGCAAATAGGTCGCAGTAATCCAAATATTTCTTTCAATGCACCAGTGCCAAATTGTATTAGCCAATTCATTGCAAACTAGCGACCTGATACTACCCATATGATTGATGTAAACCATTATTGTAGCATTATCTATTCGAAAGCGGACATGTAATCCCATGAATTAGTACAGTAAGCCCGCAGTCCATGAAATGCCCCCCCAGCATTTCTATATAGTTTATCCCATGTGACTCCAGGAATGTAGACTCATGAGAGTTCCATCTGCCACCACAACTGGACATCGTACCAGTTGCTCCCCAGCCTGGTGCACTTGCGTCAGTTAGTAGCACAACATCAGGGTTGCTCCCTATAATAGGTCAATGACACTCTTTAATATTATCTACCCACCATTATAGCTCGTTTCTAGCTTCCGGTGGTAACCGAAGTGGCCGATCAAAGCAGCCAGCATTTGTTTTTTATGCTGTGATTTGTGACCTTTGTGAATTTCGGTAGTGTAGCGGTCCGAATCGTGCAGCTGGGAATGTAGTTACCAATTTAGAGTTACCAATACCAATAACTTTTGCTGTTCGCCACATGGTCGATACCCTGGCGCAAGCAAGATTGTGGCACTCTTCTGATATAGCAGTAGCTTTATTAGTGGGGATGATAAACTTCATTAAATTAGTGTCTAAGGTGAACACCAAATCCATAACCCGTAGCGGGTGCAGTTTTTGATTTGTCTGGATGGATTACAATCCCAGCTTCTCAAGCAGAGCCTTGGTTGCAGCCACTCCTTGAATTGCCAATTGGAGGGTCTGCCCCACTATAAGGATTTCATCCAATATGCCATCACTATAATCTTGTTGTCGGAGAAGAGCCAATACAGGTAAATACCAACTTGGTAAACAGCCTAAGCTGTGATGGTTCCATTAGGCAATGCACCCTTCCAGACAACTTCAGAATTCCCTGTGAGCCTCAGCGATGGGCACCGTATAGCATGCTTCTTTCAAATTGATACATGCCATAAAGTACCCTGAGTAAAGCTTCCACCTAGCTGTTCCAAAAGCATCCATTTTGACATGGGTATATTGTACAAAAAGTGTTCAACTCAGCTAAATCGATTATAATCCGACATTCCTCTTCTTTTTTACTGCTGGTGAACATATTAGGCTCAACTCAATAGGTCCATGCTTGGTTATGCCAATTACCACTTTTCCCTGCTCGCCATATAATTTCAGCATGCCCTGCCTCCACCTCTTTTTGGGATAGAGTAAATTCCTACGAGGCGAATGCTGGGTATGGGAATCTATACCTCCCACGAATTATATACCCTTGAACACTTTGTAAAATAAACTCATCTGTGGTTACAGTTTTCCCCATATGTCCAAGGCCGCCCGCAATCGCCCACCTATTCGTACAGGAGGGATACTACGGCGTGAGAGGAGCCAGACCCCCTTACCTCCATAGTGAACGGCGGTTCCATACATACGGTGCTTCGGGTGGACGTTATGGAGGTTGACGGGCCAGCGGCCGCATTTCCCATGCAGGCCGCTGTTGGCCTTGCCCTAAACGGTCGTTGTATTTATTGAGATGGAGGTAGGTAGAATCTTTGTGCCCTATCCGGCAGCCTTGGTTCACAGGTTGTATTAGGCTGTTGCCGGTGAAATGGGGTGAACTCTGGCCGATGGAGTTTCATGAGGCCCACTGTTTTGGCCTCCTTTGTCCAGTCCCTTCACCTGTTTGTACAGGTCTCCAAGCAACTGATGCGGCGGTGGAGCGGTAATGGTCGGCACAACCCCGCGAATTCGGGGTTTAGTGTGGGCTATATGGAGCTCTTACGCAGGCAATTTATCTCATACTGGGCGTTGCATAGGAGTGCCAGTGCATCATGCTATTCACTGGACACATTATCCCCGATCAGGGTTTTGCAAACGCCGTTATGCCCGTGGAGAACCTTTCTCCAAGGTATTATTGAGAATCGGACTCCAGCGTTGGTGCATACGTAGGCAATCAATGGTGCCCGCCAATTCGTGGTGCAGGGTTCACCTGTCTGGGTAGAAACAGAAAACTTCACTCACCACATCCAGCATCCTCCTCATGCTCTGGTTCAGCGGTCACTGGCTGTCCCTGGTCGTCGTCAAACTCAGCAGCTGGGCAATCATTAATGCTTCTGGCTGGAGACGATGAAGAGCTGAGCGGAGTCCTGCACGGCTAGTGGATGCCCCCCGAGTCCCGTTCTTCTCGTTCTCGGTCCCGCTGGAGGTGTTGCACCATTTAAGAGCTCCAACCGCTCAATGCGACCGTCCCTGCGAGATGCAGCGGACAAGCCGACTTCCCCAGGCCCTGCGAATTCACTGGGGGCTTCCACCATCGGACCTCACCCCCTTAGGGTCTATGGTCCACTGGCAGGTCGTCGTGACCTACAGCCCAAGTACGGACTGCACGGACTCCCGCACGGACTCTCCGCTAGTCTGTCTTCTCCCAGACTGTGGCGGCCCACCTGGCTGATAAGAAGACAGGTGAGTTGACTCGGCGCCGGCCCCCGGAACCTGGCTCCCCGGAGTCCGTGCAGGCTTACCTCCACACTTACACCATTACTTGGCGTGGAGGCGCATGGTCGGCCGCTCGCAGCGCTGAGCTGACCGACCGCTTCCTGCTGCCACCTCCGCCCTTGACCGCAGCCTGACGGGGTGTGTTGTCGGCGGTTATCTGCTCCAGCAGGACTACACGACGCAGCAGTGTTATGCCCGGGCTGCACGATGGCAGATATCCCTGGCTGCGGTACGTAATGCACTTTGCAGGGCTCCCTGTTGTGCGGCTGTCCCCCGGTCCAGCCCCCTCGGGTCTACTGGAGCTCGGGGAGAGGTTGCCTGTAAAGAAAACAAGACCCCTTGCCACGTACCTGTATCCCCCCTTATTCTCTTGGGGGACGGGGGGGCTCGGAGTCTGGACCCGTTGCTTGCAGCTCCGGAGCGGTAACCCATTCGGGTGAGTCGGCCCCTGTATTAGCGGGAGCGCCCGACTTCCGCATTCCTGCCCCCACCGTTGCGTTAAAGCTGCCGGCGTTCCTTGCAGCTCCGGGGACAAGGGCCGTCGGCTGGCCGCAGCTCAGCTCCGCTCCTCGACAGCGTCGTCCTGCGGCCCTTGTCCATGCTGTAAGGGAAGGTAATACTCACCTGCCGGTCTTGTGAAGGAGCCGGTGGGGAGAGCGCACTCCCCCCCCCCCAGCTGCCGCTGCAGATGCGCGCGACGATATGCTGTGCTGGCGGGGTCTTCACGAAGTCACTCACGTGACTCCGAAGTAAAATCTGACACCCAGGCTAAGAAATGCGGTGGTAATAACTGACAGTGGCTCGGGAGAGATATCCTCCTGGTTGTTTTCTGTTCAGCATGTGACATGATAGCAGAAATGACCGAAAAGTTGGTTATAGGGCCATAGAACCATACAGTATGGAAACATGCCCTTGCCAACCTTGCATGCCAGCTATGATGTCCCATCTAAGCCACTCCATTTGCCCACATCCATCTAAGTCTTTCCTATATGTACACCTGTCCAATGGTTTTTTAAATGTAGTTTTTTTTCACTTTGGTCTTTATTGCTTTTACGCATACACAAATATAACAAAACATATAACAATGCAGTGAAACGTACAACAGTGCATCGGGGGGTTCAGTTTACAATTAATGATGCAGTATACAGAACTATTTTCTTATTAAAACATTTTCCAATAACTTACATTATTGTCAATAAAATTATACAGTGTTGATGTCTTTATTTCTATACCTAATCCATTTTTCCAATTTTCTGTTAAACTCATCTTCTTGCACTCTTAGAGAATATGTCATTTTCTCCATGACAAATATTTTCTGTACTATGTCTAACCATTGTCTAAGTCTGGGTGTGTCCACTGCAAGCCAGTTTCTTGTAATGACCTTTCTGCCAGCTGTGAGTAGGATTTTAACCAAGTAATGATCTTCCTTCAGCACCACTGTAGTTATATTACCCAGGTATAAAATGGAACACTTCTTGCAGACTATATATCCTAATACCTCCTTTAATTCTGAATTCACTCTGTCCCAAAATGGTTCTATTTTTGGGCAACTCCAGAAGACATGTGCATGATTTGCATCTGTTTGGCCACATTGCCTCCAGCATGTTTGCTGCCTTAGAATTTGCTTGCTTTTTATGTTAGGCGTAATAAAGAAACAAATCAAAAATTTCAATTTTTCATTAAATTCTCTCGTTTTTTTAGTATTAATGGATGTCTGTAGTGTTACACACATATGATGCCATTCTTCTTCTGATTGTGATGTTCAATTCTTAATTCCCACTTAAATTTTACATAAAATGTAGTTTTAGCTTGACATTCCATTAAACTATGATAAAGTTTAGAAATAATCCTTAATTTTTTTTGATGATACGCATTAACTATCACTTCTATCATCGGATTCTTTTCTTCTAGTGCCTCCATTTATACTTTTTTATTGTAATAATCTCTCAGTTGTAGGTATCTAAACAAGTCTTGGTTCCGAAGTGCAAATCTATCTTTCAAATCTTGAAAACTTCTTAGGTGTCCATTTTCAGTAACAGTACAAAATGCAGTCTTTCCTTTCTTCAACCACTCTTTAAATGTTGAGTCATACATCCCTGGTTTAAATTCATTATCCACAGCTATCCATCTTAAAACATTTTGTCCTTTATTCAGTTTAAGTTGTCAGGCAAGTGAACCAGGTTTCTAAAGTAAATATCGTTATTGGATCGATTATACTCCTGATATATCCAGGAAGTGCTTTTTCTCCCAAGAGTGTTTGGATGTGGAAGTCAGGGATATATGTCTCTATATAGCTGTCCTTACACCAATTAATTAGTGGTCGAAGTTGGGATGCATAAAAATATATCCTAAAATTTAGAAGTGCCATTCCACCTTTGTTCTTTGGCAACTGGAGTGTAGTGTTTCGAAAATTTGCCTTATTTCCTCCCCAAATAAATCTAGATATTATTTTATCCCATTCCGTGAATTGTTTTAATGGTATCTCTCTTGGCAGAGATTGAAACAAGTACTATAGCCTTAGCAAAATATTCCTTTTCACCACATTTATCTTACTACTAAAATCCATTGGGTAGGTGGACCATCTTTCTATATCCTTTTTTATGTTTTGGTTGATGTGATTATAATTGGCCCCATACAACATTGATATTTTTTGTTATATGTATCCCTAGGTATTTGATTTTGAATCCCATTTAATATTATACTTTTGTTTGATTTCTTCTGGTGGAGGACAATTAAATAGGAGGGTTTGAGTTTTTGAAATATTCACTTTATATCCTGCATAAAAATGTAATTTCCCTATGATGCCCATCATCCTTGGAAATGAGGTGTTTACTTCCGTGAGATACATCATTACGTCATCTGCAAAAAGGCCAATTTTATATTCTCTGTCTCTTATAGTTACTCCCCTCAGTTCCCTATCTTGATGAATCGCTTGAGCCAATGGTTCGATATATATAGCAAACAGGGTAGGGCTAAGACAACACCCCTGTCTCGTTCCTCTTCCTAACACAAATCTCTCAATTAAGGACCCATTGCAGTAGGTTGCTGGTAAATTGCTTTAATAACTTGAATTGAATCTTCGGTAAGGCCAAATCTTTCTATTTGATATAAGAATTCCCAATTAACCCTATCGAAAGCCTTTTCCGCATCTAGGCTTATCAGGACAGCGTCCGTACTTTCCTTTTGAATCTTGTGTATTATATGTAGGGTTCTTCTAATACTGTCCTGTGTTTGTCTGCCTATTATAAAGCCAGTCTGGTCTTCATCAATTAAATCTGGCATGAACTTTTCAAATCGTTTGGAGATAATTGAAGAATATAATTTATAGTCCACATTTAGAATTGATATCGGTCAGTAGTTGGTACAATTTTCCTTGTCTTTGTTCTCTTTGGGGTTTAATGTTATAATTGCCTCTTTCCATGACGGTGGTGTCTTGCCTTCTTTGGCAATCCAGTTAAAGGTTCTCAGAAGAAGTGGGTTCAGCTCATTCCGAAATATTTTATACCATTCTATAGGGAAACCATCGCTGCCTGCCGCCTTGTTTTTTTTCATCCTACCAATTGTCTTCTCTATCTCCTCCAGTGATACTTCTGCTGTGATTATTTTATTTTGTGTCTCTCCAATACAGGGCAGATCTATTGTACTTTAAAAAGTCCTCATTGATTCCCCATCTACTGTATTGTTTGCAAATACACAGGACTAGATGTTAAAAATCCAAGGTGCCAAATATCAATTTATTCCCGATGGTGATGGGAGCCTTCTGCACTCACCTATGCTCCTCCGATGTTGAGAAAGGCTAGGCAGACATGTCATTGGGGTTATCAAGTGGGCACCTACTTTCATCGACGTTTCGCTGATTGAACCCACGACGTCTCCAGTAGGCTCAGCGGTGCATTCTGGCATCCCAGAACCACCCCCCTCTGCATCTGTCTAGTCGGTTATTTGGGAGACCAAATGGGGTCTTTCCTCTTCAGCCAGAGCCACTGGCTACTCCGCTCTGCTACCCGTGATGTTTCTTTGATGGCCTGGCGTAGGGCTTGTCCGCTGATCCCCAGGTCCTTCATCAGTATTAAAGTAGATGTTGCCACAAATCCTCGACATCCAACTTCTACCGGGCAGATCTTAGCTCTCCAGCCCCGCTGTTCTGCCTCCGCTGCAAGCTCTGTATATCGCAGTTTCTTTCTTTCGAAGGCTTCCAGCACAGCATCCTCCCAAGGGACTGTGAGCTCCACAAAGTACACCATGTGCTGACAGTTCGACCAGAGCACAAGATCAGGCCTCAAGTTGGTGATGGCTATCTCTGATGGAACTGTAAGCCGTTGGTCCACATCCACCAGCATCTGCCAATCCCGAGCTGCCTCCAGCTGTCCACGCCTGGCCCTTGGTGGAATTTTCCATTGCCTTTGTTCCCCCCCCCCCCCCCCCGAACAAAGGCAATTGTAGAGGTTTGTGTATATAATTCTTTATAATATTCCTGTAAGATATATTCTATTTCTTTTGGATCACTCTTCAATTTATGTGTACAGGGATTCTTAATTTTGTGTATGGTGTTGTCAGCCTGTTGTTTGCGTAGCCTTCGGGCAAGTATTTTAGTGGATTTAGGGCCTAGCTCATAATGTGCCTGTTTTACAAATCTTGCTTTTTTATCCACCTCTTGACCCAATATTCCATCCATTTGTCCCCTCAAATCTTCTATTTGTTTATAGGTTATCTGGTCCTTATTATGTTTGTACTTCTGTTCTAAATCCTTCAGGTCTGATATCAACTTGTATGTTTTCATTCTGGCCCTTTTAATATGTGATGCCCTCGCTATTAACCTACCTCGTATTACAGCCTTCAATGTGTCCCATAGTATGGATGGGTCCACCTCCCCATTGTCACTCTCCTCTAGATAAGTTTTGATTTCCAATTTAATATCATTAACAGTTGTTTTATCATTCAGTATTCCAACATTTAATCGCCACACTGTGTTTTTCCTTCTACTGTCCATTTGAATTGTTAAGTATATGGCATTATGGTCTGATACATCTGCCACACCAATTCTGCAATGCGTTAACCTATAACAGTCTTCTTTCTGCATTATGAAATAGTCTATTCTGGAGTAAACTGAGTGCGGTATTGAGTAATGTGTATAGTCTCTTTCTGGAGGGTGAAAATTCCGCCAGACATCAAGAAAACCAAATTCTTCACAGGTAGTGTTTAGTAGTTTTGTTAACTGGTTCTTCTTCTTTTTACTTGTCGTAACAAGCCTATGATTCAGTACAACATTCAGATCCTCCCCACATATACAAATTCCTTCTGCTTCCATTGCAATAATATCAAATAGGGATTTGAAAAAATATTTATCACTATCTGGGGGTGCATAGATATTCATCAGTGTCAGGATATTATTATTATTTTGCCCTTTACTATGATATACCTCCCTTCTTTGTCTTGTATTTCTAAAAAAAAATCAAATTTAACTGAGTTTGATATCAAGATTGCCACTCCTCTTTTATGACTACAAGTATGTAAGCTATAATATGTGTTTTTATATCCCAATCTTTTCAGCTTCCCATGTTCTTGTCACGATAAATGGGTTTCTTGTAAGAACATAATATGCATCTTCACTTTTTTCAATTTAGTCATGACTTTAGCCCTCTTAATTGGATTACCTAACCCATTAACATTTAGAGACATCAGCTTAAGTCTATATGGATTTCAGTAAGGCCTTTGACAAGGTTCCCCATGGAAGGTTGGTTAAGAAGATTCAATCTTTGGGTGTTAATGGCGGAGTAGCAAGATGGATTCAACAATGGGAGATGTCAGAGAGTAATGTTAAAATTGTACAAGGCATTGGTAAGACCAATTCTGGAGTATGGTGTACAATTTTGGTTGCCTAGTTATAGGAAGGATGTCAACAAAATAGAGAGAGTACAGAGGAGATTTACTAGAATGTTGCCAGGGTTCCAGCAACTATGTTACAGAGAAAGGTTGAACGTTAGGTCTTTATTCTTTGGAGCGCAGAAGGTTAAGGGGGGACTTGATTGAGGTCTTTAAAATTATGAAAGGGATAGACAGAGTTGACGTGGATACGTTTTTCCCATTGAGGGTAGGGAAGTTTCAAACAAGAGGGCATGACATGAGAATTAAGGGACAGAGGTTTCGGGGTAACGTGAGGGGGAACTTCTTTACTCAGAGGGTGGTGGCTGTGTGGAATCAGCTTCCAGCAGAAGTGGTGGAGGCAGGATCGATTTTAACATTTAAGAGTAAAGTGGATAGGTATATGGACGTGAAGGGAATGGAGGGGTATGGTCTGAGTGCAGGTAGATGGGACTAGGGGAAAACAAATGGTCGGCACGGACTGGAAGGGCCGAGAGGGCCTGTTTCCGTGCTGTAATTGTTATATGGTTATATGGTTAAGTCCTTGACATTGCATCATTACACTTGGTGTGATTGATTTCACTGTATCCCCTCAACTCAACACCAGAACCATTCTGAACAACAAACCAAAACATATGAACAAACAAAGGTGTTTTACCTGGCAAAACAAAACAAAACATTAAAACATATATGGACTCCCAAAAAAGGGTATTCTCTCTCCACCATAGATCCAAATCCCTTTGTAAATTGAGGGGGGAAGCCTAACACTAAGAAAGAGCCCTCTCCTAGATAAGGGGGATAACCCTCTATTGATCCCGCCATTCATTCTAGCTCTAATATTTCTCTAATCTCCCTAACCGTCGGATTTATCTAATACAGAAAGTTGTATTAAATCAACATTAATTACATTCACATGAGGTCTGTGATGCTTGGTGATATTTTTAGAATCAGGCTTATAAACAGATTTGTCTATGAATATACATGTCTATACACATATTTGTAAACTTAGGATTGCACAAGAACTCAGTATTCTAACATATTGTGGCGGAGGACTGTGTTATCCATGTCTATGCGTACCTACATAATCATATCTCAGTTCAAGCATGAGTCTTTCGTTGTAATTCTTGAAGGCACTCCCATGCCCGTCTGACTGTCTCTGATTCTCCGTGTCTCTCAACGAGCTGCCACCGTGCCGTTTGGCGGAGTTGTTCGCGCATTGGCGGCATGTCCGTGTCTCCCCGCAGCTCTTCCACTTTGTAGCCTCTCCGTTGTAGCTCTCGCACGGCTTCCCTTGCGTTGTTGTAGGTTTGGTGTCCACTTTCCTAGTGAATACGTATCTTGGTAAATGGTGTCTGAAAGTGGATTACTTCCTCTTTTAGGATGCTTTTAATATGTTTGTATGCCTTGCGTTGTTGTACTACAGCGGTAGTATAGTCATGGTCAAAAGACAGCATTCGTTCTCCAAGTTGGATCTTCTTTTACCATGCCTGCTTGAGAACCATCTCTTTAACTTTAAACTGGAGAAAGTGGACAATTATGGATCTCGGAGAGGAGCTGGGGCTTGGTTTCTGTGTCAGGGATCTGTGTGCTCGTCGAATCTGTAAATCTGTCATTTCAGGGATTGACATTTCACTTCTGAGCAGATTCTCCACAAACTGAGGTACTGAGCTACCTTCCGCACCCTCCGGCACACCGTATATCCGCAGATTATTTCTTCGTGATCTGGACTCCAGATCGTTCAATTTGTCGACAAGTAACTTCTGGTCTTTCAGTGTTTCTTGGAGCATGGTGTTTGCAGCGGCACTCCATGTTTCCAGCTCCTCTATTCGGATGGCGGCTTCTTCCGGTTTTATTTTGGTCTTGTACTGCTTGCGCATTCGCCGCCATCTGATGATTCATTTCATGTTTAAGTTCGGCCAGCTCTTCTCTCATATCCTGCTTGAAATCGTCTTTGAATGATGTGAAGTCCGCTTTAAATTCTCTTCTCAAGTTGCTGATTTGTGTACTTATGCTTTTCAATCCCTCATGAAGGGCCTCTGTTGCATCGTCCCCACCAGCCTGTTTGTTTTTGTCTTTGTCTGTGTCGCTTCGAGCCTGTCCTTCTGTTTCTTGCTTTTCTAGCATCTTTTCTTGCAACTTTCTGCTCTTAGTTTTGGCTCCCCCACTCATACTGTACTCATTAAAACTTAATGACTCGCTTACTTTGAATTTAGGGGAGGTTTATTTATTTGACTGTACGGAGCTCTCTGTCTAATCAGCCACCATGCCCTGCCGCCTACCGGAAGTTTGGTTAAAGTAGTTGTACCTGCCTCAACTACTTTCTCTGGCAGCTGGTTCCAGATATCCACTACCCTTTGTGTGAAATACAGGTTAAAGAAAAAATGTAAAATGACAATGATAATTGTATTTTTGTATTCCCAGGCAAAACAACAATTAAACCTACGGACCCACATGGCTGACGACAGTAAAAATGAATACGCTGCTCAACTGCAAACCTTTAACAGTGAGCAACAAAAACATTTCCAATTCATTATGCCGCAAATTTTTAAGGTATGCTTTATTTACTTTCCTGGATCATTTTTGCAGAATGCATGAGTACATGTATTTGTTTCTCCTTTGTATTATATTGTCAATGTGTTAACAGTGGAAAGTTTGCAAATCAGTAGAATTCAGCTCAATTGTTAATAAATCAAAGTTACTAAACATTCGACTTTCAGGTCAGCACATAGTTAAGTTAGTTTTAAGAAACTAGAGTACAGCTGTCCATGAGAGATGTCACTGTACTGATCTGCCCCTGATTAGTAAACATTTTGAACTTATTTTACCTACAACAGAGGGTTTTATTTAATGTTGCTTAATGAAAGTGGGGAACCCATATGGAAACAGACTTTCAAACACAGATCCAAGCAGGCACGGAAATCGCTATCAAAAACATTGGGGGGACCGGGGGACACACAATTTTTTGGCGGCCGCGCGCGCATGCGCATGCACACGCACACGAGGCTTCGGAGGCTTCAGCCGTGGGCCCTGTGGAGACACACTGTCAAAATAAACTTAAGCGAGAGAGGTGACGGAGCGAGCAATCGGTGCTGGTGCTCAGTCTGTTCAGCAGCAAGGGTGAGATCAACATCAGAGAAAGTGCTAGTGGGGAGAAAAAGACTCCTCCAGACAACGCCTGGAGATCTAAACCCGTGTCCCTGGCGCTATGAGGCAGCAGCAACACGCTGGCCGAGTGGCCTGTGCCTCTCTCTCCCTCTCCCTCTCCCCCTCCCCCTCCCTCTCCCCCTCTCCTCCTTCCAGATAGAGAAGCGGTCCCGGTTCCCTCTGCTCATCGGGCGCCGACTCCACGCTGCACCGAATCACCCCCGAGTCAAGCGGCGCGCTGGGCTGGAGGAGAGAGCGTGATGCATTAGTGTGAGGCTTCGGCCGTGGGGCTTGAATCAGCCCATTCACGGGGTCTTTCCTCGGCCGGCGGGGGCTTCACCATTGGGAGCCTTGATCCCCTCGATGCAGCAGTTTGATTTTAAGCCGCGACGGGCGCTGAAAGGCCCCGCGAACGGGCCGATTCAGCCCTTAGAAAGCGTCTGATAAAGTGCGGATGACAAAACATGATTAGGTTATGGAAGGAGTCTGAAATAAGCAAGCTCTATAAAATGGAGGAGTAACAGGCTCTCTCAACCATTTGTGCTCTTCCATCAGATAATAATAATAATAGTGACTGGATAATGACTTGTATGCCTCAGCTTGAATTCCTTTTGACGCATTGCGTTCTTGGAAAGTATGGAGTGAGGTTAACATCCATGTCAATTGATGTCCCTGCACCCCATTTACTGTATCTTTGCAACACAAAATGTCGCTTTCCAAAGTCTACTTTAGGAGTGGAGACTGGAATTTGTGTCAACTTGTCAGTCTTCAATTTGCTGACTGTTCACTGTCTTTGAAAATGTATTCTTTCTTTGGCAGGTAGCAATGTTAAAAAAAAAAGTGTTTACCTGGCAAAAAAAGAATACATTCATCTTGGGTCTCCAATTTTCTATCACCCATTTATCTTCTTTTTTAGTATTTTACTTTCGACAATCTTTAATTTCTTTCTACGCAGCCTGAACTTGTAGTTACTATATTTTACACGCATTGCATTTCATTTGTAATTTAATGGCATGAGAGGATGCTCATAGTATTTCTAAATGAGAATTTACTTTTGCAGAATCTACAAGACATGGATGAGCGAAGGATTGTAAAGCTGAGCGAGTGTTATAGAGGATTTGCGGAAGCCGAGCGCAGAGTTGTTCCGATTATTAATAAATGTTTGGAAGGAATGATCAGTGCTGCAAAATCTGTGGATGATCGGAAAGTATGTATTGTGGAGAACTGCAAAGAAAACATGTCAAATGACTACCTTCAATCAGCAGGCTTAATATTTAAAAGCTGATTTACTCAGTTCTGCTCTCAAGCTATTACTGAGTACAAAGAGTGGGAAATTGGGTGGGAGATGAGGGTGTTGGAATGACTAGTGAACTAGGAACGGTGTAAAATTGGATGAAAATTGCATGTGGAAGGGGAAAAAAATCAGTCCAGTTACTTACGGAGAATGCATTGCATGAATTACGTATTAGGTTGCTAATTGTGCAGTTATTTAATATTTTTATCAAGATCTGATAAACTTATTGACCTGACCTGTCACAATAGTTTTTAAAAATAGGTTAAAAGACCATTTAATTTGAAATTATAAAAGAGGCTTTAATCAAAGATTCACACCAACAAATTTGGTGGCAGATGTAAATTTGCTCTGTCATGTAAAATGTGTAAACTGTTGAATTGAAATAAATGTACTGTTCTATGATAAAAGAAAGCAAAATTGGATAATGCTGCTATATACATATTTTTCTTTGAGATGTGGTGGGTCAATTGGTTAAAAAAAATATACAGCAAACCGAAAGGTTTAAATTTGGTGAAAAGCAAAAGAACTCCAGATTCTGAAGCAAAATAACTCAAAATCTGAAGCAAAAGAAGAAATGACTGGAAATGCTCAGCACCTCAGATGATATCTATGGATAGATACATCCATGGACAGGAACATACATCATTAGTGTTTCAGGCTGAAGATGTTTCATCCGAACTTGGGTGGGGGGGAATGTTAGGTTGTAAAGAAAATTGGGGGAGGGTTGGATTGGACTATCTTTGAATGGTTGAAGCAAAGTTTGCTATGGGAATAAATGATTAATGGGGCAATTAGAGTGGTGCCAAAGCAGGTGTCACCATATAATCTGCTGGAGGATCTTAATCGGTCAAGCAGCATCTGTGATGGGTAATGGACAATGAAACTTTGGGGGCTGGGGCATCAAATCTTGGTGAAAATATGACGAAGAGCAGTAAAAACTACAGATTGGGAGGTGAGAGGGAATCTCGCAGAAATCCTGTTGGAGAGAGGAGGAAAACTTCCTGAAAGTGGCCATAAGGCTTGAAGCGATTTTGCAGTGGAGGCATCCCTTGAAGAGATTAAAATTGACATGGTGTGGTGTTACAATTAGCAGATTAGGGTGTGCAGATAGGAAGAGAAAAAGCGGAGCTCGATATTACAATTAGATGACTTTCAGCAGAATCATCCAGTTCTGTTATAGACAGAGAAAGTAAGTCATTGGAAGTTAGCATGCCACAACATGCCCAAGCAGAAGTTGAGATATCCTTCCTTGAGTTTGTGTTAGGCCTCATTGCAACTGAGTATGATTTAACACTCATCATATTGAGATGGAGAATAAAAATGGCAGCTTAAAGGAAGCAGAGGTTTGCAATGGAAGTGTGCTCCACTAAGCAGTCACCCGATCCACATTTGCCTTCAATAATGTTGAAAAGTCCACATCGTTAACCCCAAATCGTATACACTGGGTGGGAAGAAGTGAAAGTTCTTTGTTTGCTTCTTTCTATCTCGGTTCTGATGAAGGGTTATTTGCCGGATCAATTAATTTTATTTCCCTTTTACTCAGATGTTACTGATCCCGCTAAATGCTCTGTTTTTATTCGCCAAATTCAGTTGGAGCTACGAAACACCTCAGTGCCCCGTGGGTCATTGCACCAATCATAAGCCTGTGGAATCTAGGAACTGCAGATGCTGGTTTAAACAATAGGACACAAAGTGCTGGAGTAACCTAGTGGGTCATGCAGCCTCTCTGGAGAAAATGAATTGGTGTTGTCTTGGGCTGAGACTCTTCTTCAGTCTGAAAAGGGTCACATAAACCTGTTTTGTTTAGTTTAATTTAGTTTACTGTCATGTTTACCGAGGTACAGTGAAAAGCTTCAAAGTGGCTTGTGAGCAGGATCAGGATTGGGTTTAGTTCTGTTATTTCTTCTCAGTAGAAATGTATGTCCATATTGTCATATGGAAGAAGGTAGAATGGTCTAGGGGTGTGGCGGTGCCTAACGGCAGTGGCTTGACTGCAGTCCGTCTGACTTTTTAAAATTTTTTGTCTCGTTAAATGTATGTTTTTGATTCTAGTTTTTATTATGTTTTAGCTGTGTATATGTGGGGGGTGGGGGAAACCAATTAATCTCTTCCCTGTACGGAGACCCGACTTTTTCCCTGTCGGGTCTCCGATGTCGTTGGGCCTAACATCGTAGAGCCGGCGGCAGCAGCCTCCGGTTGGAACCAACCTGAGGGCTCCAGTCGCGGAGCCTGCGGGACTCACCATCGCGAAGCTGGCCGATTTCGGAGCGGGGAGAGCTGTGGTGGCGTGCGGCTGCGACCCGAATTTGGAGCTTCGGAGGCTCCGGCCGCAGGGCCGGTGGACAGGAACATCAGGAGCTCGCATGTCGCTAGTGGAAGACCGCTTTTCGGAGCTCCCGCAACGGCAACTTCTCCCGCCGGAATCGCGGGGTTTAAAAGACTCGGAGTGGGGCCTCAGTCGCCTAGATGTTGCAGTTGGATTGCTGGACCGCGGGAGAAGAACAAAGGGAAGAGATAAGACTTTTGCCTTCCATCACAGTGAGGAGGTGTTGGAGATTCACTGTGATGGATGTTTGTGTAAATTGTGTCTTGTTTTTTTTTGTAATGTTAAGACTGTAGAAATGCAATTTCGTTCAAACCAAGCTGTTTGAATGACAATAAAAGGCATTCTATTCTATTCTAATGCCTTTGGAATTGTCTCTCATTGGGACATGCTTACTTTTCGAAATGTACTAACTTTGAATTCTCTCCATTATAGGACTCCTTGATAGTAGTGGAATCCTTTAAGTCGGGTTTTGAACCACCTGGAGACTTTCCGTTTGAAGACTTTAGTCAGAATATTTATAGGACAGTATCAGATGGCAGTCTGAGTGCAAATAAACAAGAGATGAGGGGAGACCAAAAATATACAACAGGAAAAAGCAAAGGAAAACTATGGCTTTTTGGCAAGAAAAACAAGGTAAATTTGTGTTTCCATTGTGAGCAGCTGTTTTGTATTCATTATAATGTTGTAATCCTTTTATAATGTTCATTCCACGATTATGGGAGAACATTATGGAGAAACCAAGTAACCACAAACCCACGTCTAATATAAATTGTGAAGACATATCTGGAATCCCTCATCAGTGCTGGTGTGACTGGACACTTGGGAAAATATTGGATGCTTCGAGAGTCAGCATGGATAATTACTGACTAATGAGTTCAATATTTTTTGCCAAAGGGGGGGCGTTCCATGGATCTTGTCTTTATGCTCATGGATAAGCATATTGAAAGCTTCTGTGTTAGCGTTACATTGGAAAAAAACCCACACGATTTAAATTCATTTTTGGGACGTGGACAGAACTAACAAACCCAACATTTATTGGCCACATACAGGAAGACCGTTAGGAATGATGACCAATCCAACCGTGTGTGATACTCATTTGAAAAGGAAAACAATTGTAGATGATGGAAATGCGCATCAGATCAGTTAGTATCTTTGCAGGGCTAAATGGTTAATGTTACAATCAATGATCTTTATTAGCCTGATGAATATTTCCAGCATTGTTTATCTTTATTGCAGCATTGCTTTATTTGGCTTCCTGCTTTGGGAAAGGTGCATTGGAGGTTTAAATTACACAGTTAGGTTTGTATTCCTAGAGTAAGAAGCTGTGTGATCTAATCAAAATGGTTAAATGGGTCGGGTGCTGGGGCCGCTACTCTTCACGTTGTATATTAATGATTTGGACGAGGGAATTGAAGGCTTTGTGGTAAAGTTTGCGGATGATTCAAAAATAGGTGGAAGAGCAGGTAGTGTAGAGAAAGCAGGGACTCTGCAGAAGGACTTGGGCAGGCTGGGAGAGTGGGCAGAGAAGCGGCAGATGGAATACAGTGTCGCCAAGTGTGGAGTCATGCATTTTGATAGTAGGAATAAAGGCGTAGACTATTTTCTAAATGGGGTGGGAATCGAGAAATTGGAGGTACAAAGGGAATTGAGAGTGCGGGTGCAGGATTCCCAAGAAGTTAATCTGCAAGTCGAATCAGTAGTAAAGAAAGCAAACAATGCTAGCATTTATTTCAAGGGGGCTTGTATACATAAACAGGGATGTAATGTTGAGGCTCTATAAGGTGCTGGTAAGGCCACATTTGGAATATGTGAGCAATTTTGGGCACCATATCTGGGGAAGAATGTTGCTGTCTCTGGAGAGGATCCAGAAGAGGTTTACAAGAATGATCCCAAGAATTAGTAGGTTAACCTATGATGAGCGTTTGTCGGCACTGGGCCTGTACCCGCTGGAGTTTAGAAGAACGAGGGGGGACCTCATGGAAACGTACAGAATAGTGAAAGGCTTGGATAGAGTGGATGTGGAGAGGATGTTTCCACTAGTGGGAAAGTCTAGGACTAGAGGTCATAACCTCAGAATTAAAGGACGTTCTTTTAGGAAGGAGATGAGGAGAAATTTCTTTAGTCAGAGGGTAGTGAATCTGGAATTCTTTGCGGTGGCACAGCGGTAAAGTTGCTGCCTTACAGCGAATACAGCGCCGGAGACCCGGGTTCGATCCCGACTCTGGGTGCTGTCTGTGCGGAGTTTGTACGTTCTCCCCGTGACCTGCGGGGGTTTTCTCCGAGATCTTTGGATTCCACCCACACTCCAAAGACGTACAGGTTTGTAGGTTAATTGGCTTGGTAAATGTAAAAATTGTTCCTAGTGGGTGTATGATAGTGTTAATGTGGGGGGTCGCTGTCCAGCACGAATCAGGTGGGCGAAGGGCCTGTTTGCGCGCTGTATCTCTAAACTAAATAAACTAAAAGAAGGTTGTGGATGCCAAGTCAGTGGATATTTGTAAGGCAGAGATAGATAGATTCTTGATTAGTGCAGGTGTCAGAGGTTATGGGAAGATGGCAGGAGAATGGGGTTAGGGGGGAGGGTTAGATCAGCCATGATTGAATGGTGGTGTAGACTTGATGGGCCGAATGGCCTAATTCTACTCCTATCCCTTATGATCTTAAATAGCACAAGGGTTAGTTGGTGTAGATGGTAAAACAATATCAATGACTGGAGGAATCCTAGCATGAATAAGGGAGGAGACCCTAATAGATTTAGGAATAAGTTATTAGCAAGTTTTAGCTAATGACTAAACAAAGTATGAATAGTTATCTGATAGCAATCATGCTATATGTATAGACTGAGAGGAAGTAAAGTAAACATTTACTACAATTCTTAGATTAAATTCCATGATTTTAACAGACTAACGGTCAAATCTGTAAATGTTCAAAATATCATTAGATCACTGAAAACTGATCAGTGAAAAGAATTTAATGTGATACAGGAACAATTTGCGTCTTTAAGGAAAAAGAGCTCTCATGGGAGTTAGAGATGAGTTAGGCTGAAAACAGTGGAAAGGGCATATGAAGGGGTAAAAATTAGCAACGTTCCTAGTGTCTGAGACAGAGATGGGAAAGCACCATATGGGTTTGAGAGATACAAGGAACTGCAAATGCTGGAATCTTGAGTAAAACACAAAGTGTTGGAGTAACTCAGCGGGTCAGACAGCATCTGTGGAGGGAATAGATGGGTGATGCTTCGGGTTAGGATCCTTCAGATTGATTGTAGTAAACATAGAAAATCGGTGCAGGAGGAGGCCATTCGACCCTTCGAGCTAGCACCGCCATTCATTGTGATCATGGCTGATCGTCCCCTATCAATGACCCGTGCCTGCCTTCTCCCCATATCCTTGACTGCACTAGCCCCTAAAGCTCTATCTAACTCCCTCTTAAACCCATCCAGTGACTTGGCCACTGCCCTCTGTGGCAGGGAATTCCATAAATTCACAACTCTCTGGGTGAAAAAGTTTTTTTCTCACCTCAGTCTTAAATGTCCTCCCCTTTATTCTAAGACTGTGGCCCCTGGTTCTGGACTCGCCCAACATTGGGAACATTTTTCCTGCATCTAGCTTGTCCAGTCCTTTTATAATTTTATATGTTTCTATAAGATCCCCCCCTCTTCCTTCTAAACTACAGTGAATACAAGTAATGGGGAGTAGTAATGGGGATAAAGCTGCAAAAGAGATGGGGTGGTCGAAGCCTTGCAAGTGATAGGTGGATACAGGAGAGGAGAGGTTTGATTCGCAGATGGGTAGAGAGTAAGTGACAAAGACTAGAGATGCAGAGGAGACAAAACTGTCAGATAAGAAGAAACGAGGTGTGAAATGGCCACCCAGAGAGAGGGATGTATGTGTAAGGGGGGGGAGGGCGCGGGAGTGAAGGGGGGTGATATAGTGGGAGAAATGGGATCACTCGGGGCGGAGTTGGGTGGGGGAGCACAGGAAAGAGAAAGGGACTATTACTTTAAAAAGAAAAATTCAATGTTCATACTGTGGGGTTATGTGAGAAAAATAAACAAGATAAGAAAATACTGACTTTTACAATCTTTTAAATTTTAATAGGCCCTGCAAAGTCGGTCCTTGATACCGAATGGTGATGCTATTGTAGGAACAGGAATTGGAAAATGGGAGAAATGCAGAATAATGACTTTGCGTAAACATTTATAATAGAGGAACAGGATAGCCGGTTGGAAATTCATGGAAACTAAAATTTGAATCGGAAGTAATTTGTCCATGAGTAATTTATGCCAAATACACTGATGAAGAAAACTGAAGGATAGCCCGTACCCAGCAGCAGATTAGTTTAGTATACTGTCACGTGTGCCGAGGTACAGTGAAGAGCTTTGTGAAAAGATGGTTTCAATCTTGGTAGTTTTAAAGAAAGTACGTGCAACAAGTGTAAAGAGGATCAGTGACTAAGCCAATACTCCTGGTGTCCAGAGGTTATGGGAAGAAGGCAGGAGAATGGGGTTAGGAGGGAGAGATAGTTCAGCCATGTTTGAATGGCGGAGTAGACTTGAAGGACCGAATGGCTTAATTCTACTCCTATTCGCTTATGATACGGCTTCTATCTTGAGGTGTAAAGGAGTATAAGGAGTAAGAGTGTTGTAAAAACAAGCCTGAAGGCTTTGAGTCTCAATGCGAGGAGCATTCGTAATAAGGTGGACGAGTTGAATGTGCAGATAGCTATTAATGACTATGCTATAGTTGGGATCACAGAGACATGGCTCCAGGGGGACCAAGGCTGGGAGCTGAACATCCAGGGATATTCAATATTCAGGATAGACAGAAAGGAAAGGGAGGTGGGGTAGCGTTGCTGGTGAGAGAGGAGATTAATGCAATAGAAAGGAAGGACATTAGCTTGGAGGATGTGGAATCGATATAGGTAGAGCTGCAAAATTCTAAGGGGCAGAAAACGCTAGTACAGGCCGCCTAACAGTAGTAGTGGAGTTGGGGATGGCATCAAACAGGAAATTAGAAATGCGTGCAACAAGGGTAAAACAGTTATAATGGGTGACTTCAATCTACATATAGATTGGGTGAATCAAATGGGCAGGGTTGCTGAGGAAGAGGATTTCTTGGAATGTATGCGGGATAGTTTTCTAAACCAACATGTAGAGGAACCAACTAGAGAGCAGGATATTCTAGACTCGGTATTGAGTAATGAGGAAGAATTAGTTAGCAGTCTTGTCGTGCGGGGCCCCTTGGGCAAGAATGACCATAATATGGTTGAGTTCTTCATTAGGATGGAGAGTGACATAATTAAGTCAGAAACAAGGGTTCTGAACTTAAACAAAGGTAACTTTGAAGGTATGAGAAGTGAATTGGCAAAGATAGAGTGGCAAGTGATTCTTAAAGGGTTGACAGTGGATGTATTTAAAGACTGGATGGATGAACTACAACAATTGTTCATCCCAGTTTGGCAAAATAATAAATCGGGGCAGGTAGTGCATCCATGGATAACAAGGGAAATCAGGGATAGTATAAAAACAAAACATGAAGCATACAAATTAGCCAGAAAAAGCAGCCTACCAGAGGACTGGGAGATATTCAGAGTTCAGCAGAGGAGGACAAAGGGCTTAATTAGGACAGGGAAAATAGATTATGAAAGAAAACTGGCAGGGAACATAAAAACTGACTGCAAAGGTTTTTGTAGATATGTGAAGAGAAAGAGATTAGTTAAAAGAAATGTAGGTCCCTTGCAGTCAGAAACAGGTGAATTGGTCATGGGGAACAAGGACATGGCAGACCAATTGAATAACTACTTTGGTTCTGTCTTCACTAAGGAAGACATAAATAATCTGCCGGAAATAGCAGGGGGCCGGGGGTCAAATAAGGTGGAGGAACTGAGAGAAATCCAGGTTAGCCGAGAAGTGGTGTTGGGTAAATTGAATGGATTAAAGGCCGTTACATCCCCAGGGCCAGATAGTCTGCATCCCAGAGTACTCAAGGAAGTAGCCACAGAAATAGTGGATGCATTAGTGATAATTTTTCAAAACTCCTTAGATTCTGGAGTAGCTCCTGAGGATTCGAGGGTAGCTAATGTAACCCCACTTTTTAAAAAAGGAGAGAGAAAACGGGGAATTACAGACCAGTTAGTCTAACATCGGTAGTGGGGAAACTGCTAGAGTCAGTTATTAAAGATGGGATAGCAGTACATTTGGAAAGTGATGAAATCATTAGACAAAGTCAGCATGGATTTACAAAAGGTAAATCATGTCTGACGAATCTTATAGAATTTTTCGAGGATGTAACTAGTAGAGTGAATAAGGGAGAACCAGTGGATGTGTTATATCTAGACTTTCAGAAGGCCTTCGACAAGGTCCCACATAAGAGATTAGTATACAAACTTAAAGCATACGGTATTGGGGGTTCAGTATTGATGTGGATAGAGAACTGGCTGGCAGACAGGAAGCAAAGGGTAGGAGTAAATGGGTCCTTTTCTGAATGGCAGGCAGTGACTAGTGGGGTACCGCAAGGCTCAGTGCTGGGACCCCAGCTATTTACAATATATATTAATGATTTGGACGAGGGAATTGAATGCAACATCACAAGTTTACCGATGACACTAAGCTGGGGGGTAGTGTTAGGTGTGAGGAGGATGCTAGGAGGCTGCAAGATGACTTGGATAGGCTGGGTGAGTGGGCAAATGCATGGCAGATGCAGTATAATGTGGATAAATGTGAGGTTATCCACATTGGTGGCAAAAACAGGAGGGTAGACTATTATCTGAACGGTGGCCGATTAGGAAAAGGGGAGATGCAACGAGACCTGGGTGTCATGGTACACCAATCATTGAAAGTTGACATGCAGGTGCAGCAGGCAGTGAAGAAAGCAAATGGTATGTTAGCATTCATAGCGAAAGGATTTGAGTATAGGAGCAGGGAGGTTCTACTGCAGTTGTACAGGGTTTTGGTGAGACCACACCTGGAGTATTGCGTACAGTTTTAGTCTCCAAATCTGAGAAAAGACATTCTTGCCATAGAGGGGGTACGGAGAAGGTTCACCAGACTCATTCCTGGGATGTCAGGACTTTCATATGAGGAAAGACTGGATAGGCTTGGCTTGTACTCGCTAGAATTTAGAAGACTGAGGGGGGATCTTATAGAAACTTACAAAATTCTTAAGGGGTTGGATAGGCTAGATGCAGGAAGATTGTTCCTGATGTTGGGGAGGTCCAGAACAAGGGGTCACAGTCTAAGGATAAGGGGAAATTCCTTTAGGACCGAGATGAGGAAAACATTTTTCACACAGAGAGTGGTGAGTCTCTGGAATTATCTGCCACAGAAGGTAGTTGAGGCCAGTTCATTGGCTATATTTAAGAGGGAGTTAGATGTGGCCCTTGTGGTTAAAGGAATCGGGGTATGGAGAGAAGGCAGGTACGGGATACTGAGTTGGATGATCAGCCATGATCATATTAACCATATAACCATATAACAATTACAGCACGGAAACAGGCCCTCTCGGCCCTTCCAGTCCGTGCCGACTATTTGTTTTCCCCTAGTCCCATCTACCTGCACTCAGACCATACCCCTCCATTCCCTTCACGTCCATATACCTATCCACTTTACTCTTAAATGTTAAAATCGATCCTGCCTCCACCACTTCTGCTGGAAGCTCATTCCACACAGCCACCACCCTCTGAGTAAAGAAGTTCCCCCTCACGTTACCCCGAAACTTCTGTCCCTTAATTCTCATGTCATGCCCTCTTGTTTGAATCTTCCCTACCCTCAATGGGAAAAACGTATCCACGTCAACTCTGTCTATCCCTTTCATCATTTTAAAGACCTCAATCAAGTCCCCCCTTAACCTTCTGCGCTCCAAAGACTAAAGACCTAACTTGTTCAACCTTTCTCTGTAACAGAGTTGCTGGAACCCTGGCAACATTCTAGTAAATCTCCTCTGTACTCTCTCTATTTTGTTGACATCCTTCCTATAACTAGGCGACCAAAATTGTACACCATACTCCAGAATTGGTCTTACCAATTCCTTGTACAATTTTAACATTACTTCCCTACTCCTATATTCAATGCTCTGATTTATAAAGGCGGTGCGGGCTCGAAGGGCCGAATGGCCTACTCCTGCACCTATTTTCTATGTTTCTATGTAAAAGAAAATCTGTGAAGAACATTGAAGCTGCCACATCTTTAATCTTTCTATTATTTAGGAACTGTTCCTTCATCTTAAAGTTGCTTAGATTCTTTTCCCATTTAAGAAAGGTGAGATGCTGTATCCAAGAATATTAGAGCGTTTAGCCTAACATCTATTGTTGGGAAATTTTTGGTCTATGTTTCTGGACAGAGTGATTTACAGACCTTGTAAATATTTTTTTTTGGAAAACGGTATGCAATGCCTGATAAATGTGATTGAAATTTTTAATATATCATTGATTAAAGTAAGGGACAAATGAATAATATCAGAGCACGTTATTTATAAGAATTCTCAATCTTGTTGGATGAGAATAATATGGAATGTAAAAGAGATGGTTGGTTATATAGAGATAAAATATGATCCAGCCATTATTTAATTGAATAGTGAAACAGGCGATAAGAGTTCCTATTCATGTTCTTTGTCATTTTCTAAAGTGCAGCCTTTCAATAAATCATCCTATGCTATTGTTTCATAAATCAGAGCATTTCACATTGAAAAATAACTGAGTAATTTTGTTCCATTCTTCTAGTTTTGTGTACATTTACGCTGTACGTATTGTTACTGTAGACTGCTACTATTTTTATAGAGCTAATGCCGATTTCTGCAATTTGTGTACTGATTTTGTGTATTTCACTAAAGTATTTTCTTTTTAAAAACAGAATCACGTCACTTTGAACTTCAATCTGTTAATAATTTAACTTGTGATGTTCCAACATATATATATTGCTGTGTGCTGACAGACATTAGGGTAAATGGCAATGTGTGTCAATACATACAATGATTTCTCCTGAGAATGGAGCAATGCATGTGCTTCAATGGTTTTTTTTTGTGTTTAGTTTGAGTCATTTATGTTATTTCAGTGGCCAGCTGATAATTTTTATTTGATTTAAATGGTGACTGCTGGTAAAATATGGAGAAATGATCCTGTTCCAATTTTTACTTTTAAGGTTGTTTACACCCCATGCACCAGTTGTCACCTGGTGGCAAATAATAAAGCTAAGATTAGCTGCAATCCACATAATTTATCCATTTACAGAAATCCATTACCCTCTGATGCACATTATTGCACATAACCTCTGGGGGAAAAATGCATAGTTCACTACAATTAATGTGGCCATCTAGAACCATATTACTTGGCTAATGTGCCTCTTGATTTTTTTGTTGTTTTGTTTGTAGTTTTATTGTTTTCTTTATTTTCATGTTAGCTGTCATTCTCTCACTTCTCCCCTGCCCCATCTTGCTCATCCTCGACTCCCTATGGCCCCCAGTCTCCTAGATTTTCGAGGGATCCACTGTCTTACTGTATGAATGAAATAAAGACAGTGAAACCCCGAATTCCTTCTTTCAAGGATTTCAAAAGAGGGGTAAGTTGGTTTAATTTGAACATAAGCTTAAAACCGTTTGGATTGTAGCATGTGACTGATGTGCAAGGGCTTCCGTGGTTAGTTCGACAGCTAAATCGTTTTTTTCAATTAATGGCCATAATCAATTGCGTCAACATGTAACCAATTTCTCTTCTGCTACATTTACTCATTAACCAAATAGACAAGATCTCCGATCTGTTTTAGGATTATAAGCCTTGAATTACAGCTGAATTTGAATTGAATTATAACATTATAATTTTTTAACTTTTAAAATTATAACTTTGTCCATGATGGATATGTGCAGTGAAATGTAGGTAACTATTTATATTTCACTGCTAACCATAAAAGCCCTATTTTATGACAAGGTTTCTTATGTAAAGGCGAATTGAGTGTGATTCCACCGTGATTTTGTTTGGTGCATCCTTGTATTTTATGAAATTATAACAATGTTGCATGATTTTGTTTGGACGGCATTTGGTACCAGAATGGTTCACAGTATCCTTACTTGTGTCCCACACTTGAATGTAGAACAGAATAACATAGGACAAAGGCATTTACATTTTTCATTTGCTGTTACCTTGAGTCTCTGTGAATAATGGTTGATGTTTTTGCCTTTTTTACCCTTATTCTGCCAAACTGTTGCAGTGGCTCAATAAGCTGTGACCCGCATGCAGTGGGTCGTCTCACATCTTTATAGCAATTTATAAGGATGTTTGTGTCTGATGACCCCTGGTAAGAAATCACTTATCATCTAAGCTAGAGGATGATGAAATATGACATTTTTTTTATTCAAGTAATATTGTTTCCATGATGTGATATTTTACAACACACAAGCGGTCTATTTGGCCTGACTGGTCCACTCCGGTTCCTGTTATGTTTTCCCGATTGATCTTGCAACTGTGAAGCATGAGTCAAAATGACCGTTGTCTTTGGTGCTGTTCATTGTGATAACTGTTGTCCAACAGCTGCCTACATTGAAGATATTTTGAAAGGGTCAGTATAACTTTTCTTGTATGTGTCCAAGAGGCTATGTATTGAAAGTTTGCATGTGTTTTTCAAAAATGTGCAGTGCTGAATTTTGAAGCATTTAAAGTTGTAGCATCCCTTTCACACCGATCCAGTGTGGACAATATATTCAATCTCCAAATTATGATAAGAATGTGCATCAGAGTTTTTTGACCAATAATATTTCAATTGAACTGCAATTATTTTTATTTGACATGACCTCATTAAATAAATATGAATGAATATGGAAGGTAGTATCTTAAACTTTTATAACCTTGATGTCCAGCATGTGAAATGCTTTTGAAGTGTAGTTGTTACTGCATCGTAGCAATTAATGAAATATGCCCAGCAATATCCCACAGGCACCAGTATGCTAATGCAGAGATAGATTAATAGCATTGGCTGGAAGTTAATTATTCATCAGGTCATCCTGGGGAATTCTTCTTCAAATTAATATCATGTATCTCTTGTATGCCTCAAGAATACAAATGTAGTCTCGGTTTAATGTCCAACTTAAAAATGACACCTTCAGTCTGGCAGGATTCTCCTGGAAACTGCACTGGAATGCACTAAAACGACACTGGAATGTAAAGAGTGTGCACAAGTCTCGGCAGTGGATGTCAAATCCAACTTTTAATTTATAGGTGAGAATGCCATCAACTGAGCCAAGGCGGAAATAAATGAAGTCATTTATTCAGATAAATTAAGCTGGAAAGAGTGCAGAGAAGATTTACGAGGATGTTACTAGAACCTGAGCTCCTGAACTAAAGGGAGAGGTTGGACCGGCTAGGACTTTATTCCTTGGAGTGCAGGAGGCTGAGGGATGATCTTATAGAGGTTGAAAAGATCATGAGGGGATTAGATGGACCCAGATTCTTTTACCCAGAGTAGGGGAATCAAGAACCAGAGGATGTAGGTTAAATGTAAGCGGGGAAAGATTTAATAGGAACCTGAAGGGCAACTTTTTCATACACAGAGGGTGGTGGATATAAGGAACGAGCTGCAAAAGAGGGTAGTTGAAGCAGGTACTATAACAACATTTAGAAGACATTTGCACAGGTACATGGGTAGGAAAGGTTTAGAGGGATATGGGCCAAAGGTGGGCAGGCAGGTAGATGTGGCATCTTGGTCGGCATGGGCAAGTTGTGCCTAAGGATCTGTTTGCATGCTGTATGACTCGATCACACAGTGATGGAGTAATTCAACAGGTCGGGCAACATCACCTGGAGAACATGGCTAGGTGACATTTCAGGTCACCTAGCCATGTTCTTCAGTGTAAAATATATTTTAACCGTAACATTTAAACCAGTATTTCTGTAATCTTTTATGTGAGCTTCAAAAACATTATCTTGGAATGATCCTTTGATAATTCTGGTTACTGCTGCCAACAGTCCTACCCAAAATATCCAGGATGGTAAGGTTCCACTGTGCCCTATCAACCACGCGAAAAATTACCCTCTTCTTTTGACACAGATTTTGTATGGTTTTTTAAAGCTTTAAATATTTTAATCTTTTATTTTCATATTTTAGAAACATAGAAATTGGGTGCAGGAGCAGGCCATTCGGCCCTTCGAGCCTGCACCGCCATTCAATATGATCATGGCTGATCATCCAACTCAATATCCTGTACCTGCCTTCTCTCCATACCCCCTGATCCCTTCAGCCACAAGGGCCACATCCAATACCCTCTTAAATATGGCCAACGAACTGGCCTCAACTACCTTCTGTGGCAGAGAATTCCACAGATTCACCACTCTCTGTGTGAAAAACGATTTTCTCATCTCGGTCCTAAAAGACTTCTTTTAGGCATCTGCTATTTCTGGGGCTACTTCCTTAAGTACCCTGGGATGCAGCCTATCTGGCCCTGGGGATTTATCGGCCTTTAATCCATTCAAATTACCTAACACCACTTTCCGGCTAACCTGGATTTCACTCATTTCCTCCATCTCATTTGACCCGCGATCCCCTGGTATTTCCGGCAAATTATTTATGTCTTCCTTAGTGAAGACAGAACCAAAGTAGTTATTCAATTGGTCTGCCATGTCCTTGTTCCCCATGATCAATTCACCCGTTTCTGACTGCAAGGGACCTACATTTGTTTTAACTAATCTTTTGCGCTTCACATATCGATAAAAACTTTTGCAGTCAGTTTTTATGTTTCCTGCCAGTTTTCTTTTATACTCCATTTTCCCTTTCCTAATTAAGCCCTTTGGCCTCCTCTGTTGGTCTCTGAATTTCTCCCAGTCCTCTGGTAGGCTGCTTTTTCTGGCTAATTTGTACGCTTCATCTTTTTCTTTGATACTATCCCTGATTTCCCTCTTTATCCATGGATGCGCCACCTTCCCTGATTTATTATTTTGCCATACTGGGATGAACAATTGTTGTAGTTTTTAAATGCTTTCCATTGCATATCCACCGTCAACCCTTCAAGAATCAATTGCCTGTCGATCTTGGCTAATTCACGTCTCATACCCTCAAAGTTATTTTTCTTTAAGTTCAGGACCCGTGTTTCTGAATTAACAATGTCACTCTCCATCCTAATGAAGAACTCAACCATATTATGGTCACTCTTGCCCAAGGGGCCACGTACAACAAGGCTACTAACTAACCCTTCCTCATTACTCAATATCCAGTCTAGAATAGCCTGCTCTCTCGTTGGTTCCTCCACATGTTGGTTTAGAAAACTATCCTGCATACATTCCAAGAAATCCTCTTCCTCAGCACCCCTGCCAATTTGATTCATCCAATCTATATGTAGATTGAAGTCGCCCATTATAACGGTTTTACCTTCGTTGCACGCATTTCTAATTTCCTGTTTGATGCCATCCCCAACTCCACTACTACTGTTAGGTGGCCTGTACACAACACCCACTAGCGTTTTCTGCCCCTTAGTGTTTCGCAGCTCCACCCATATCGATTCCACATCCTCCAAGCTAATGTCATTCCTTTCTATTGTGTTCATCTCCGCTCTAACCAGCAACGCTACCCCACCTCCTTTTCCTCTCTGTCTATCCTTCCTGAATATTGAATATCCCTAGATGTTCAGCTCCCAGCCTTGGTCACCCTGGAGCCATGTCTCCGTGATCCCAACTATATCATAATTATTAATAGCTATCTGCACATTCAACTCATCCACCTTATTACGAATGCTCCTCGCATTGAGACACAAAGCCTTCAGGCTTGTTTTTACAACATTCTTGGCCCTTTTACAATTATGTTGAAAAGTGGCCCTTTTAGATTTTTGCCCTGGATTTGTTTTCCTGCCACCTTTCGCCTTGCTACCAATTGCTCCTATCCTCATTTTACACCCCTCTGTCTCTCTGCTCACACATTTAAGAAACCCTCCACTTCTTATTCTCTGTTTGTTATTTTTTTCTTCTTTCCTCCCTACGTGTTGCGTCTGACTGCTTCTCTTCTCTGCCTCCTGCCTCACAAACGGGCTACTTGCCTTCTCTATTTGAGTCCCTCCCCCCAACCGATCTAGTTTAAAGTCTCCCCAGTAGCCTTTGCAAATCTCCCCGCCAGGATATTGGTTCCCCTCGGGTTCAAGTGCAACCCATCCTTTTTGTACAGGTCACACCTTCCCCAAAAGAGGTCCCAATGATCCAGAAACTTGAATCTCTGCGCTCTGCACCAGTCCTTTAGCCACGCATTGATCCTCCACCTTGCCCCATCCTACTCTCACTGTCGCGTGGTACAGGCAGTAATCCTGAGATTGTTACCTTTGCGGTCTTTCTCCTTAACACTCTTCCTAACTCCCTAAATTCTCCTTTCAGGACCTCCTCTCTTTTTCGACCTTTTTTAAACTTTAATCTACTAGGAAACTAACCAGTATTTACAACACATATAGAAGATAGGTCATTAGGATGTAAAGTAAATTGAATGATTTAAAATCAGGTTATATTCAGGTACAGGATTTAGCACTATTGCAAAATATGTTTTTTTTTGTAATACTCATTATCAGTTGCATTCTCGAAAGAATCAATAATTAACTTTTAACATGGATGAAATAAGAACTATAATAGCCACTTTATCTAACATCTCCAAGTTTTGGATGATGCAAAGCTGTGTGGCAGTGTGAGCTGTGAGGAGGATGCTATGAGGCTGCAGGGTGACTAGGATAGGTTGGGTGAGTGGGCATATGCATGGCAGATGCAGTATAATGTGGATAAATGTGAAGCTATCCACTTTGGTGGCAAGAACAAGAAGGCAGATTACTATCTGAGTGGTGCCAGGTTAGGAAAAGAGGTGGTGCAACGAGTCCTTGTCTATCAGTCACTAAAAGTAAGTATGCAGGTACGGCAGGCAGTGAAGAAAGCAAATGGCATGTTGGCCTTCATAGCGAGAGGATTTGAATATAGGAGCAAGGACCCTGGTGAGACCACATCTGGAGTATTGTGTGCAGTTTTGGTCTCCTAATTTGAGGAAGGACATTCTTGCTATTGAGGGAGTGCAGCATAGGTGCACCAAGTTAATTTCTGGGATGACGGTCTGACATATGATGATCAACTGGGCTTACATTCACTGGAATTCAGAAAGATGAGAGGGGATCATATAGAAACATATAAAATTATTAAGGGATTGGACAGGCCAGATACAGGAACAATGTTCCCGATGTTGGAGGAGTTCAGAACAAGGGATCACAGTTTAAGAATAAGGGATAGGCCATTTAGGACTGAGATGAGGAAAAAAGTTTTCACCCAGAGAATTGTGAATCTGGAATTCTCTGCCACAGAAGGCAGTGGAGGCCAATTCACTATATGTTTTCAGGAGAGAGTTTGACATAGCTCTTAGGGCTAACGGAATCAAGGGATATGGGGAGAAGGAACTGGTACTGATTTAGGATGATCATATTGAATGGCGGTGCTGGTTCGAAGGGCCGAATGGCCTCCTCCTGCACCTATTTTCTATGTTTAGTTGTATGCCTAGTTTCCACAAATGAGTGTTGCGTAAGGCCTCCCCTTTGAACAACGTCGTTTGGATGGTAACGAAGCAAGTCATCCTTGACTCCGAGCGACTGCCTAAAAGGAGAAGGTTCTATGAATGGCACATACTGCAGCCACCTTATTTTTAGGAGTGGTAGCTGGTCTAATGTTGCTCTGCATGTTGACTTTCTTGAATTATGTTGAATAATGCCTATCTAATTTAGTGGAAAATTCAAACACCTGACATGCCTTGTATAATTTGTAGTCACCTGTCACAGAGTATTTAGCCTTTGACCTTCCAAGGCAGGTTTGTGGCTGCCTCACTCGAGCTTTTGATCAATAATGAGCCACTAGGGCTGGGAAGCATTTTACAGTGATACACTTGAATTTAGTAGAGAAACAGTCAGGCTCTTTTATAATCAGTGGTCATTGGCCGGTATGGTACAACTTAATCGCTGTGCCCCTCAATCAGCTCTAACCCTGATGTAGCCAAGTTATCCAAAGAATTAATTTCCGAGTGATCACCCTCATGAAGGACCTTCTGACAACTGCTTTGGAGGCTGTGATTACAGTGCCTTTGGGGGCACGAGAAGATACATCAATGTTCTCCCTTTTGAAGCGAGCATAGAAAGCAGAAAGAGTTTGTTTGAGAGTGATGACTCACTGTTGCTTGAGCTACAACTTGGTTTGGCCTTGGAGGAAGTGATGGACTGCAACCCTTGCCACAGCTGCCAAATGTCTGCCTCATCCTCCAGTTAGATAAGGACTTCAGGAGGAGAGGAACACCCCTGTGCCCTGTCTCCATTCATGATGTGGATGTGCAGTTTACCAAGGAGTACAAATACCTTGGGAGTTTACCTGGACAGTAAACTGGACTGGTCCAGGAACGCTGAGGCCCTGTACAAGAAGGGACAGAGCCGGCTGTACCTTTTGAGAAGGCTCCTCTCCTTCAAACTCTGCAGTAAAATCCTGCAGATGTTCTACCAATCGGTGGTAGCCAGTGCCATCTTCTTCGCTGTTGTGTGCTGGGGCAGCAGGGCGAAAGCTGCAGACGGCAACAGGATTAACAAACTCATCAGGAAGGCTGGCTCCGTCCTGGGGGGTGGAGTTGGATTTAAGGGAGGTAGTCTTGGAGGGGAGGATGCTCCTTAAACTGCGGAGCACCCTGGACAATACAGCTCACCTCCCTTCTTGACATACTGGTCAATCTGAGGAGCACCTTCAGCAACAGACTGGTTCCACCAAGATGCAGTACAGAATGCCACAGGAAATCCTTTTTCCCCAGTGGTTATCAAACTATACAACTCCTCCCCGTTCGGTCGTGGGGTAGACTGACTCCCCCCTCCCCCCCTTATCTTTGCCCATCACCAATCCTTTCCACTCGTCACTTTAGTTTAATGTTTCATGTATCTTGTGTTGGCAGATCAAGTTGTATCGCATCGTATCGTAGATTGATAGTGCATCTTTGCTTTTCTGATGGCGCTATTGAGTTCGTACCTTGACTTCCGATACGACCTTGTATTACCAGACATGAATACCCATGATCTGGTCCTTAATAGATTATGAACCCCCTTGTTCATCTCAGGCTTCTGGTTGGGAAACACTCTGATGGTCTTTGTGGGAACATATCCCACCACACATTTCCTTATGAAGTCTGTAACAATTGTAGCGTATTCGTTCAGGTCAGTTGCCGAAACTTTGAATGAGGCCCAGTCTACTGACAACAAGCCGTCTCCATTTTGTTAATTAATTTGTTAAATAGCAGCAGAATTAGAGGAGAGGATTTTCCTTTTCTTTGATGAATGTTTTAGAAGATGTTGCTTGAAAGAATGATAGCTCCTGAGACCCTCAGCATTTAAAATATATATATAATCTTGCATATGTACGAGGTGCTTTAACTTTCAAGCGGCAGACTAAGAGCTGGGATGTGGAATTAAATAGAATGGATTTTGCTGACATTGGTAAGGTGGACTCTCTTCAGTTCTGCAAATTTTGGTTCTGTGAATTGAAATTTGAACTAAATATGATGACAATCAGGGATGAGCATCCATCCCTATTTCTGTTTTGTGAATTACAAAGGTAGTTGAAACAGCAGCCCAAGATAGTTGAGCACACCCCTGACCTGCGAAACAGTTGCTACAATACGCTTAGGTTTGAGATTAATAGCTTGCCTTCTTTTACAGCCTTTTATGCATAAAACAACCACAGGAGAGTGTTCTTTCTGATCCTCAACTAGACACTTTTCATGTTTACGATGTGTCATTTACAGAAAGGCTAATCCATTAAGTGATCATCCCTAAAATTGGCACACAATGCTGGATTAACTCAGGCAGCATCTCTGGACAGAAAGAATGGGTGACGTTTCGGGTCGAGACCTTCAAACTGAAGAATGGTCTCGACCAAAAATGTCACCCATTCCTTCTCTCCAGGTTTGCTGCCTGTCCCGCTGAGTTACTGCAGCATTTTGTGTCTATCGCCGGTTGAAACCAGCATCTGCAGTTTCTTCCGACACAAGTGATCATCCCTGTCGTACATCTACAAGCATACAATGCTGATGGTCCTGATTAATTATAGTAGGGCAGGAACACTTTTGTTCTGCTCTTAAACGTAGAGACTAATCAGTTGAGTGGCTGAGGTGAGCTTGCCTGCCACAAAGGCTTGAATTGAATAATCAATCAATCAATCAATTTTAATTGTATAGCACATTAAAACAACTCGCGTTGACCAAAGTGCTGTACGTCTGTTCAGATACTAATGTGCGACACACAATGGTACACAGACCTAACAATACATACATAAACTGTTTAAAGTGATCCTCAGAGGGAATAAGAGAATCAGAAAATCTAATTTAAAAAAGGGTCAGCTTGCTTTCCTTAAATTTCGTGTGGCATTCTTCAATTTTTGTGCTGAAACTGGTCTATTTGTGTCACATGGGGATGCAGCAGCTTAAATGCCTTTGATGCTGATTATACATTATATAAAGCGATAATTGGTACAGATGGAGAGCATTTATATTCATTCCTTTCTCTCTTCATATGAACTGTGAAGCTTTCAATAAAGCTGGTAAGCAGCACTTTGAACCCAAGGCTTTGGTGTTGCTTTTGTGGAAGTGTTTATGGTTGAAGTGTCTTCAAAATTGCGTTGCGTTTGAAAATTAAGCTGTGTTGATTTGTTTCTCTAACCTGTTATTTATGCAATATTTGATAACGCTTGTGCCTGAGACTCATTGTGTTTATGTCTATTAATTCTACATCTTGCTGAAATTGTCCTGGCAGAGTTGCCTTGTTTTCCTTCAAAATGGGTAACTTCTAAATTAGCCGGCTAATCTACAATGTCAGACTTATGGCTGGGTAGCAAGTTGAAAAGTTTTCCCAAAAGTGTTCCCTCAAGCAGTTTTGTTGCTTTGTTATTAGATGTGTGTGTGTGTGTGTGTGTGTGTGTGTGTGTGTGTGTGTGCGCGCGCGCAATTGCATTGAAATGCAGCTTTATCTCTTCCTATTGATCCACCCCACATTGTCCGTCTGCAACTTCATATCAAAACTGAACACATAATAGTGGACTTGAGCGTTAGTACTTTTTGTTCTCTCTGTTGTCCCGCATCCAATAAACAGAAATGACAGTGCCCAACATGAGTTACGATTTCATTTCACTCGCACTTCATCCAGAATAAAAAAATATTTTCTATATACAAAGTTCCATTTAGTGTCATGGACACTAGCTCGAATACCGCAATGAAAATAGGCCACTGGCCAGACTCAAATCTTGCCACTCTGATGTGAAGACAACTTGTTCCAGGTGCAAACACTATAGAGTACATGTTTTTTTGTTTTACTCTAACTTTTTGCAATACTTCTGCACAACAGTGTATTGATGACTTCAAATTCAATACTGCTGTAATAAAATGGTTATGTAGATATAACACACCTGCACCTTAATAACCTCAAATACTGATTTTATGACAGTGGCCCATGTGGGGAAATCTGCATTTGAATTACTTGTTAATGATCAACTCCAATACAAGGGATCATGTCTAGACTGTGAAACATTGAAACATATTGGTGGGGTTCTGAGTGCCATGATAACTGCTATCTGTTGAACTGATGTGCATTTCATGTGTCGTTTTAATTGAGATGTGATTTGTTGTGGCGTGATTATATTATTAAAAGGCATGCTCCAAGTATATTTTCATTTTGTATAATGCTTTTGAATAAAGTCATGATGCTGTCGCAAAAAAAAAATCTCGCTGCTATTGGTGACTTTACAGAATGTATTGTGCTGTTCCAAATCACCCGCTTTAAACTTACATGCAACCAAGTTAATGCTGGCTTTCACATTTGATGTCAATATTTTGACAGTAAGTACAAAGTTAAATGTGACTAAAATTTGGTTCAATCTTTGTTTCAGGGCGCTATATCAGAAGACTTTAGCCACCTGCCACCAGAACAGAGGCGCAAGAAGCTTCAGCAAAGGATTGACGAGCTTAACAAGGAATATCAGAAGGAAATTGACCAAAGGTCTGAGCAGGCTAAGTTGTACTTATTCCAGAAGATAGCATTGTGATGATAGCATTGTGAAACTTGCACATCATATGCTGTCGATTTTTAGTCTATTTCTAAACAATGTTGGGAACAAACCATGGAAAAAGCCACAGTTTCAGTATTAATTGACAATTTCAATAAGATACTTGCGTTGAATTAATTAATATCAGAAATTTAAACTTAAATTACATTGCAGGTAACAGGTTTACTTTTAAGTTTAAAAAGCAGACCATCAAATGGTGACAATTTTCACTGACTTGGTGATAAAGTCACAAGTACCTTGTGTTTTGTTCGTGTGAAGTGCATGTGGTCTGTAAACAGAATTGACACTTTTAGAATATGATTGATTAAGGTGGTAATTTAATATTTGACAGTGAAGTGACGTAGAACTAGTGTGAATTGCCTGGCACAGACTTGGTGGGCCGAAGAGCCTGTTTCCATGCTGTTTCGTGAAATAAATCTATGTTGGTTGTTAGGTAAAAGTGCTGCCTGGTGTTGAATCTTTCCATATTAGGCACAGTTCTCACACTCACTACTTGGTTAGGAGACTGGGTTAGGTGATGCTTCCTGAGCCAGCAATCAGGCTACAACAAGTTCACTTGTTGCCCCTAAGCTAGGAACTTGTCAAGCAGCCAAGATGTGTGCTCCCGGCTGTTTATTAGTCCCAGCTGAAAAAGGAGTGAATATATACAATTAGGTTCAGTGTTCTGAATGCTTTAATAACTTTTCCCTAGAATTTACACGTGAAAAATGGTCACCTAAGTATGATGCAGGTACATAGTTCATTGAAACTGGCATCACAGGTAGATGGATGATCAAAAAGGCTTTTGGGATATTGGCTTCATCAGCCAGAGCATTGAGTATAGAATGTGGGAGGTCATGTTTCAGATGTATAAGGTGTTGGTGAGGCCGAATTTAGCATATTATGTTCAGTTTTGGCCAACATGTAAGAGGAAAGATGTTGTCAAGCTGGAAAGGATGCAGAGACGATTTACGAGGATGTTTTGTGGATCTTGAGCTATGGGAAGAGGTTACGTAAGCTAGGATTCTATTCCTTGGAGCGCAGGAGGATGAAGGGTGATCTTATAGAGGTGTTTAAAATCATGAGAGGGATAAATCAGATAGACACACAGTCTCTTGCCCAGAGTAGGGGAATCGTGAACCAGAGGACATAGGTTTAAGGTGAGGGGGAAAAGGTTTAATAAGAATCTGAGGGGTAACTCTTTCACGCAAAGGGTGGTAGGTGTATGGAATGAGGAGGTGGTTGTGGCAGGTACTATCGCAGCGTTTAAGAGAAATTTAGAACAGGTACATGGACATGACAGGTTTAGAGGGATATAGGCCAGACTAATGTGGGTGAGACATGTTGGCCAGCGTGGGAAGGTTGGGTCGAAGGGCCTGCTTCCACGCTGTAAGACTCTGTGACTCTATGGCTATTGGGTTGTTGGTGCCTTTAGAACTTTAGCCTTAAAGGTCTTGGGTCACAACCTCAAAGTTGCCATTTGCAAAGATGGTTCTTATTTTCGGCTTCTGGCCTTTTCTTGTTTGATGTATTGCATAATTGTTTACATTGACCACTAACTTACGAGGCTTCACACAGAATTGGTACTGCTGCAACCTCCTTCACAGTTGACCTACAACATTCATGATACTGCAAAATGAGGTGTTAGCTTACAAATACCAGCCACTAATGAAACTAATGCCTTAACTGTTATGAGCAATGACAGCTGCTTTAAAGTTTGTTTGTAAGGTGCTAGAAAGTAGATTACAACTTGGAAAGTGGGTGTGAAGTAACAACACACATCAGAGATACAATAACTTGAGCATTCTCTGGTGCTACTATTTATAGTGGTAATAAAGGGAGAATAAAATATGGCTTTTCTGAAGAAGACAACTTAGATTAAAAAAAACCCCCACAGATACTCAAAATCTGAAATAGAAGCATCATCGTGAAAAATTACCTGTGATCCCTTCTCTCGCCTAGGATTTGTAACTAGTCTAAAAATTATTCTGAAGGAAAAACAAAAATATTTTGTTTTTGGGTTGCTGGAAGTGGGCTAATCAAACAAATGCTGATTTTTAAACATCCATATTTAAGATTACCTTCGTATTTCTTTCTTTATTGCGTTAGTTTTCAGAGTCATTACGTGATCACTATTATAATCATGAGGTTCTCCCAATAATGTTACATCATGCTATCTGTTACAATAACATTCTGTTACGGTCACATTACATTTGTGTCCATTTGGTTCCTGGAATAATTCTTTCAGTTGGACTACCTTCAAATATGCTCTTGTTTTATTGCACTCATCTTCAGCTGTCACTGTAGTGACTCAACTCTTGCTCCCTGCTGCCATGAATAGACCTGCCTCATCATGTCCTCAATCTGCCCAGTGTTACAACAGGAGTCAGCCCAAACATGTCTCCCATTTGCATTCTTGATTTTCCGTGTTACGCCTAACACGTCCAGTTTTCTCCTTGTGCGATTAGTTTCATCACGGTTATGGGAGAACATAAATTTAAAAATGCAGCTGATTATCAAATGTAACTTAAACATCCATCAACTAATTTCATATTCTTATGTAAAAACTCAATTTTGGGCTCCTTTTATATAATGTGATATTGAATTATTTATTCATTCAGTAAAACAAAGGAGAGACATTTAACTGTGTAGGAAGGAACTGCAGATGCTGGTTTAAGTTAGTAAGTCTAAGTAAGTAAGTTTATTGGTCAAGTATTCACATACAAGGAATTTGCCTTGGTGCCCACAAGTAACAACATGACATACAGTGACAGTTACAAATGACTCAGAAAACACTAAACATTAATAATAATAAAACATTAAACCAAAGATAGACACAAAATGCCGGATAAACTCAGCAGAACCGGCAGAGACATGTAACTAATAGCAGGTCCTGTTATGAAATGCATTTTAAAATGTGGTTTTTGCTGTAGGTTGACCTCACAATTTGAAGTGTGATTGCAAGTGGTTAAACGTAGTTTAATATGAATTTTAACTAAAATTGGAAAATCTAGCTTGAGTTTAAATGTGCAAGACACTTTTAATATTTTAGAACATAGAAGAGTACAGCACAAGAACAGACCCTTTTGTCAAACATGAGGTCAAGATCATCTCATATATATCTGCACATAATCCACATCCCTCCATTCCTTTCATATCCATATGCCTATCAAAACGTTTTTTAAATTCCACTGTTGTATCTGCCCCAACCACCACCCGCAACGTGTTCAAGGCACTACTCTCTATGTAAAAAAAACCTTGCCTCACACATCTCCTTTAAACTTTGCCCTTTCACCATAAAGCTATGTTTACTCGATGTCTACTATTTAGCACGTTAAACCAAATTGAAAAATATATGCCATTGGTATCAATGTGTATTTACTTAATTGCACCGACCTATATTAAATGCTGTGTTGTAATTTTAAGAACATCACTGAATTAAAAACTCTTGAATAATTATTTAATATACTGCAGTAGGTTTTAGAAATTATGGATAGCAATACAGATCCAAATAAAAATATGAAATTTGGATTTTAAAAATCGAATCTCAACTTAAAAAATGAAAATTGGATTGGTACCGATATCCATTCTTAATGCATTTTCCATGAGATGATTCATTAACATATAATTGCATTGCATTTTAACAGAGATGCCTTAAACAAAATGAAAGATGTTTACGAACGAAATCCCCAGATGGGTGATTCTGGTAGTTTGCACCCAAAGATATCCGAGACCATGAGCAACATTGACAGACTACGTTACGAGATTCAAAAGAACGAGGTAACTTAGAAAACTGTTGTTACATCTTGACAACATGGCCTTGGAAGTCGGATATGCGTTGTGTTGGTTTTTGTGTGTTTTTTTGTATATTTGAGTACTAATGTGGCCAATGTGTTTTGTTGAGTCTGCTGGAAGCTTGCTTCATTGTTGTTTGAGTTGAATGGTGCCGATCAACACATTATCAAAACTATGCTCCTGTTTAAAGTTTAAAATATCAATGAGTAGTTAATTAATTGGGGCAACTATTCAGTGGACTGAAAGTAGGGAGATTGTTTTTGGCTCATCTTTTGTAATAACTCACTGGCCCATGCTTTTACTTCTGGGTCATAAACAGAGGAACTGAAGTACCTCTTGGTAGGAGGAGAAAGAGGTACATGCTTATTGTAGCAGATATTTGGGGGGCTATTCTGAAAATATATTTTGTGGTAACATTAGCTTAAAGCATTAATTTCATTTTAAACAATATATTGAGCTGATTCTCTTATAAAACCAATTTTTATTATGATCTATATTTAACTCTAGACATTTGTGAACAGTAGCTGTTATTAATTGATCTGTCTGCTAACTGATGATAAACACAATGTGCTGGAGTAACTCAGCAGGTAAGACAGCATCTCTGGAGTAAAAGGATGGACCTGCTGAGCTACTCCTTTGTGTCTATCTTTGGTATAAATCAGCATCTGCAGTTCTTTATTTCTACACATGACTGCAAACTGATACCATGTTAATCTCTTTAAGGCATGGATTGGTGAGGTTGAAAAAACGTGTGGAAGGGGTGATAGACGATTAAGTGGTGGTGCTGCGTTTGAACGTCCCATTGAAACTAACCATCATGGAACACCTGGGCGAGAGAGGTATGCCTTCGGCCAGTAACTGTTAATGGATTTAGAACATCATGTTAAAGAACTTAAACTAGTTTTGGTGCATTTTTTTCACAAAAATCACTGACTTTATCAACGCAAAGTTTGAATGCTGTTGGGTTTTGTTGAGGAAGTACTTCTTTTCTTAGCTTTTTTTTGCAAACTACTCAACTAAAATCAACTGAATACAAAACAAGTATCTCAACAACTTGTTCAACAACAAATTGAACAGTAAATCCTGAACTGACTTGTATTCACTTGTATAGGCTTGTACTCACTGGAGTTTAGAAGGATGATGGGGGATCTTAAAGAAACATATAACATTATATAAGGACTGGACAAGCTAGATGCAGGAAAAATGTTCCCAATGTTGGGTGAGTCCAGAACCAGGGGCCACAGTCTTAGAATAAAGGGGAGGTCATTTAAGACTGAGCTGAGAAAAAACTTTTTTACCCAGAGTTGTGAATTTATGGAATTCCCTGCCACAGAGGGCAGTGGAGGCCAAATCACTGGATGGATTTAAGAGAGAGTTGGATAGAGCTCTAGGGGCTGGTGGAGTCAAGGGATATGGGGAGAAGGCATTCACGGGTTATTGATAGCGGACGATCAGCCATGATCACAATGAATGGTGGTGCTGGCTCGAAGGGCCGAATGGCCTCCTCCTGCACTTATTTTCTATGTTTCTATGACTGGGTTATCATCAATGTTTTCTAAATCAACAGAAGGCGGGTATTTAAAACAATATTAAAGAAGGAATGGTGTTGTATCAATGAATACCAGTTCTAAAACATGTAAAGCGTGTTCATAGCCAATTGATTTCTTGAAACATTCAAACATGTTAAAGTGTCTTCTATTTCTAGCATATAGTGGCTTGATTACAAGGTGCATAAAGTGAACCTATTATCATTTGTGGCAGTTTGTAAAATCTGATTAAGTTTTGGAGCCTGCTTTCTGCCAACCATGACAACCATTGTTGGCATCAGCATGGCATTCCACAACAAAAGTAAGAAAGCATTTGGGATCATATGTTGCAAAAGAGGAATGTCCTGGACGCTAATCCTTGGTGCATGTAATTAATATTCTCCAAATCTTCCGAGCTCTCAGGACTTGCATAACTGATGTCGGCACTGCAGAATATCCTTTTTTTCTTTAAAGTTCACATTGCATAATATTTAATATCCTTTTTAAAAAAAATTGTGCTCCTGAAGAATCAACCAGTTGAGACTAGATTGCCAAATCGGTCCAATCAGTTGGAAGTTGTATGGTAGCTACTGTCATTATTGAATTTTCATGTGGAGGCGGGATACTTGAGCAAACTCTTAGTGGATGGCCAGCAACTTAGACCCACACCTCAGAATAGGCATGTCTGACCCAGACCTGAATCGCCCGCTGCAGTTTCAAATCGTAGCATGTTATTGCCAGTGATTTACAATCAAAACACAAAGTAGGTGCTATAACACCAGGACAAGTGTTCAACCAAGGAAACCAAATCCAAAGTACTATCTAAGCTATTTATACAAAGATATTCTAAGGTGATTCTCTTAATCCTCCATTTGGTCCAGAACCAGGGGCCATGGTTTAAGAATAAGGGGCAAGCCATTTAGAACAGAGACGAAGAAACATTTCTTCACACAGAGAGTTGTGAGTCTGTGGAATTCTCTTTCTCAGAGGGCGGTGGAGGCCGGTTCTCTGGATACTTTCAAGAGAGAGCTAGGTAGGGCTCTTAAAGATAGCAGAGTAAGGGGATGTGGGGAGAAGGCAGGAACGGGGTACTGGTTGGGATTGATCAGCCATGAATGGTGGTGCTGGCTCAAAGGGCCGAATGGCCTACTCCTACAAAATATTGTCTAATTTACAAAAATCTTCGAGAGCTAAATTTGTTGCAATGTAAAATTTGAAGGATATTTCATGAAAATTCCATGAATCATTTTAATGGGTATTTTAAAAAATAATCTAGTTACTTTCAAATCTAAGTATGTGCAAGTTTATCAATAACTATTGTCTGTTTTAATCAGCCCTGATGGGAGCTATACCGATGATCCAAGCCAAGAGCAGAAAGCACACCACAGATATCCTGAACCACGCCGTTCTGTTGAATTTGATGATGAATTTGAAGATGACGAGCCTTTACCTGCTATTGGCCACTGCAAATCTTTGTACCCATTTGATGGTAAAATCTTACTTTGGTCTCAAATCTTATATTATCATTACTTTTTAAAGTCTAATGTTTTCCAGAAAGATCATTTTTATTTAGCCTGTATTGTCAATGGAAATTTGCCACTCCATTCCATCTGCCGAGGGCAAAACAAATTCAAGACTTTTTTCTGTGTAAAAATCCACAATGAAAACAACTGCATTGACTTTAAGGATATGGAAGAGTATCTTAGATTTTTGTTTAAATCCATCAATTTGCCTGCCCTCCCCTGTATTCGTCCACTCCTTTCCTATCCAAGTAACTTCCTTACCTTGGTGGGAAAAAATACTTTGTGCGCTATTGATAACCTTCATCTTGTAAACTTCTATAAGGTCACCCCTCGGCTCCAGAGAAAACAAATCCAACTTTACTAGTGTCCCCTTGTAACTAAAGTCCTCCATTCCAGGCATCATCCTGATGAATCTCTTCTGCACTCTTTCTTGCGCTACCACGTGCAAAATACAAATAGTCTGAAGAAGAGTACTGACCTGAAACATCGTCTGTCTCGTTCCCTCCATGGGTCCTGTCCGACCTGCTGCGTTCCTTCAGCAATATGTCTTTTTTTTCAAGATTCCAACATCCACACTCTTGTGACTACGTGCTCCTGATGGTGTGGTGTCCACAGCTGTACACAATAGTTCAAGTGCTGCCTGACCAATGTTTTGTACACTTGTAACACGACTTAGCACCTATTATGCTCAGCACTTCTGCTATGAAGGCCACCATACCAAATGCCTTGTTCACTAACCTATCCACCAATGTCGCTATTTTCAAGAAACTATGAATTTGTGTCCCAAAGTCTCTCCGTACATCAACACTACTAAGGTCCCTGTGTATGTGCAGCTATTATTTGATATTCCAAAATGTGTTAGCACAAATTGTCTGGATTAATTTTCATCTGCTGCTGCTCTGCCCAACTTTCCAGCTGATCTATGTCCCTCTATCCTTAGTTAATCTGCACTATCTCTAACCACCGATTTTCGAGACACTGGGTATTTGCTAATCACATCTATTGGTCTCCTTCATCAGCTTTCTTAGTCGCCACCTCAAAAATAAAATTCAAAATTGGTTTTGTGGGAGAGGATTTTACTCCCCCTAGCCAATCGCTGCTTTTCCAAGTGAACATAAATCCTGTCCCTCAGAATTTTAACCAAAAAATTTCCTTCAGTGCAACAGCAATCACTTCTCTTGTTCCATATAGCAGCGTGGGATAGTGTAGGAAGGAACTGCAGATGCTGGTTCAAACCGAAGATAGACACAACAAAGCTGGAGTAACTGAGCGGGACAAGCAGCATCTCAGAAGAGAAGGAATGGGTGAGGTTTCGTTTCGGGTCTGAAGAAGGGTCTCGACCCAAAACATCACCCATTCCTTCCCTTCAGAGATGCTGCCTCTCCCGCTGAGTTAGTCCAGCTTTTTGTGTCTTATCTTCAGCATCCTGGGATAGATTCTGTCAGGACCTCGGGATTTACTCACTTTGATATGTGCCAATATCGTTAACACTTCCTCAGTCCTGATTTAAACATGTTCTAGATTATCAGCATTCCTCTCTTCTAACTTTTCATCCTCCATCTTTCTCCCTGGAAAAAACCTATGTAAAGTATTCATTTTGGGCCCCACGAAGGGGACCAGTTTTTTCCTAGGTGCCCTCTTGCTTCTAATATACTGATAAAAGGTTTCCTTATGGGCCTGTCCCACTTAGGCGACTGCCAGGGACTAGTTTTAATGGAATTCACCTACGCCACCTGGCGACAACCTACGACAGTACCTACGACAGCACCTACGTCAACCTACGACAGCAAGTATTGTCGCCACTGACGCCGAAAAAATCGCCCATGTTGGACAGGCCCATTAATCTTGCTTTCCAAGACTATTTCAGGTCTTCTTTTCACCAGCCCAGTTGAAGTTCTCTGCTATATCCCCTATAAATGTCCAACGACTATAATGCAAGTTTTTCTTTTTTTTTTACTGCGTCAGACTCTTGCTGCCTCTCTAGTTGCAAATGAACTACTCCAGGTAATCCAAAGGACAAAACTGAAATAATCCCTGTGGCACGACAAATAGACCATTCAGAGTTTATAACATGTTGAGGATTGTATCATAGCTGTTTACAGCATCCATAAAGAATAAGAATTTCTGCATCTTCACTGCCGATTTCTATCCAGCTCTCTCTCTCACTTAGTCTATCTTTGATTCTTCCTTTTTTTGCTGTATTTCCATGAAAGGGGACCGGTTAGCGACTAATATCCATTGCAAGCTCACAGATTCTCACAGTCATCCAGGCTATGCCTCCTCATTTCTCCGGCATTTCATGTGTTGTAATGATGACACTTCCACACCAGTGTTTTCAAGGCATGTTCTGTTTTTCTCAAGGATAGCTTGCCATCCACTGCAATGGACAGAGCTCTCAATCACATAAATATGTTAATTGAAAATCTTATGTTATTTGATCCTCAATATTGAAGTCCAAGTTCCATAGTCATAGACCTATGTAGCTTTTGATATTGTCATTACTGTCCCTTTTACAACCAGTTTCCAGTGCGTTCTGCGTATGTCTGCTTAAATCTACAGAGTTTTGGCATTTGACCCTTCTTCATTACATCAGCAAAAATATTGTGACAGCTGTATTAACCAGTACATTTGATACATGTCCCCTGAGAGGCTCGGTGTTCCATGTGTAACTGGTTTTGAGACTAATAATTGCCATCTTCCAGGCATAAAGGACAATTCTTTTGAGCAAGATCCAAGTTGTGGACCTAATTGGATGGTTCTATGCAAGGAGTAACAAAATTATCACAAAGTGCCCTTTCTCTGAACTGTAAAATTCAGCGAATTAAGTAAAGGAAGTCAGACCTTTCCATTTTTTTCCCCCCCCCTGTTGCAGGTCAAAATGAAGGGACATTATCAATGAACGAAGGAGAGGTATTGTATGTCATTGAAGAAGATAAAGGTGATGGCTGGACAAGGGCACGGAAACAGAATGGACAAGAAGGCTATGTGCCAACATCATATGTAGATATTACTCTAGAGAGAAACAGTAAAGGTGCAGTGACCTACATATAAATATTGCTGCTGAAATCCCGTTATAGTCAGGGGGAAAATTGAAATAATTTAAAATTAAAGGAATAGTGAGGAACAGTGTATGAATTCTTATACATTGTTCCTCTTACATAATTCTTTGTTCACCATGTGAGCTGAGCTAATTAATGTTTTAGGTTTAATTTTGTGCATGAATGCAGATCCTGAGTTATATCATTACATAGTATTTGGAAACTGTTAAACTAGAATTGTTACATGATTCATCCTTTCTGTTATTCCTGTTGCCTTAAATTTTGTAAATATGTATATAAGTGAAGGGTCTTGGTATTTTCTACTTTTTTAAATTGATTGGGAATTTTTATTAGAATATAATCTTTTAGCTTTAGAAGTATGAGGATTTATACACAAACTTCTTTATTTGTTACTTTTAAGCAAAACATTTTATAAGCGATCCAAAAGAAATATCTTTTGAGTATTGACACTGAAGAGGCCCATTAAAGTGTTCATTTAATTCCTGTTTCATTCTTTTTAAGATGGAACTTAACCTGTATTTTACTGTGCTATTATTGCTTGATAATTATTTTGCGAGTTATCAAAATGAAACCCTGATTACAGTTGATCTAATGTAACACCTTTCAAAGCATGTGTGCAATTTTGGTGTTCTTTTGGGATTATGTGGTTAAGGAGTTCAACCTAAAACTTGAGAGTTTTTCCTGTTACCTTTTTTTAAATTAATTATCTTTTGTTTGTCCCAACTGAATGTAGTAATGGTGCTTTCTTTCTTTTTCCCTGGACTGCAGGTTCCTGAATTGGTCTTTGGGTTCTTGAAACTTTGGGCGAGGCATTGAAGGAGGTTGCATGCAGCTGTTTTCTGGGGTGGGGGAAAAGCGCAATTGCTAAGAGATTGAGGCTGGTAGAAGAGGAGGGAGGAGGAAACTGCATGTATATAATGGTTGATTTTGCCACTAACACAATTAACACCATTCTAACTAAGTTCATATGGAGCCCAGTGAATCAGCAGTACAGTATTTCACGCCGTTATCAATGCCAAAGGTTAATCTACCCCGGTGAAGTAGTTGCAGATTGGCTTCACTATCAGATGGTTTTTTAAAAACATAGTCTGCCTGTGCCACCCTACATGCTCGCCCTAACGTGCTGTTGCATGCTTTTGTAAATCACATTAAATATTGACTTTAGAGATGTCTAGAGTGTACAGTGGTTGGCCTGTTTTGTTGATGTGCAATCCCAATTTATCATAATCCCTTCTAAACAGTTTCTCACATTTGTAGTTCCATCCCATTTTTCATTTGTGCTACTCTCACTACTGCATGGAGATAGTGGCGTGTTGATTGCCAGTGTTGAAGAGCTCTGACAAAGCAGTAGCTGCAACTTTTCATTGTTAGTGTACAGTTTATGAATTCTCCTCCCTCCTTGCTGTGGCCTGCATTTTTTTGTTTTTTTTTGTTTCGCAAATTGGATTAATCATTGATGACGAAGGGTCAATGGAAACGCAACTGAAAAAACAGCACGTGGCTTCGGGGGAAACAAAGCGGCCCACTGTGAAGAGAGACAATTGGGCAGAAACCGTGTGAGATGTACGTCACAAACTCCTTGAAGACAAACTAGCCACTTATTTTACCACTATCTCACAGTACAGCTGCTGCCTTAAATCAACTATTTTACAGAAGAGTGCCTAAATCTGCTGACTGCCATTGTTTCCAATAGTATCACAAAAGGCTTACATTTGTTGCAAGCTTAATTGACATCAAGTTTGATTGACTTGTACATTCTCTCAGTACTCGAGCTACTGATGTAGTCATTCCTAATATACAAATGTATTATAATAAGGTACCAGAGGAAGTATGCAACTAATCTTTCAGTCAATATTTATATTGTTTTTACTAAAGATTTGTATTGGTTCACTAAATTGATTTGAAATGAATGTGTTTTTAATTAGAGATTGTAATATTTTTCATTCTGGTCAACTCTTAGGAATAACTTTTTAGTTCATGCAAAGCTCTGGTGTAATCAGAACGACGGCGCAGATGTTGAAATCTGGAATGGCCACAAGTCAACGTGTGGATTTATTGACTCTCGTGGATAATCTAACCCATACGCACTTTTATCTATTTGAGTAACAACGTATGTGTAGATATTATATTCTCCAGGATGCTCTAGACTGCTTGAAAAGCAAACATTGTTCTTCTGCTGAAGTCCATAATCAACCTGTGATCTGAACTGTAACTTAATTGTAATAAATATATAATCTCTGTTCAGTTCAGATCCAACAACCAAGATATATTCCTCAAATTTGATTTTTCAATTTGAGGCTACTTGAAATAAGTTTCTTTAAATGAATGAGGGGGGGTGGGGGTGAAACATTTTCTCAGCAATACCTTTTAAATCAAATAAAGGATTCTGTGGTTTGGAGTCCAATTTAATTTATGCTGGAAAGAAGCCCAGTGTTACTCAGAAAAGGTGAATGTTATGTACATTTAAGCATTTGTGAAGACTGCAGAAATATGATTTAGTGCCGTGTTAGCTACTAAGTTTGTATTGAAATTACAAATGTGAAACTATCTTCTGAATAGAAAAGTGTATAATTTGCTGGAAATCGATTTACCTTTAAAGTTCTATCAAACAATATTTTACATTGTTTCTGGACCAAATTGCACATGTCAACCACACAAAACATTATCCGAATATTACCTGATAGCCACAATGGTTAACAAGACTTTTTTTTTTGCAGCTAATAAATATGAGCAGCCTTTTCATTGCATTAAAAACAGGAAGACATTGTGCAGCAGAAAATTAGTCTTCCTATCGAATTGAGTTCCTGGAAAATAACTCTGAATTTATGGCAGACTGATTGTAGACAAAAAAAAAAATCAGCTGTGATAACCTTAAAACAGCAAGGAAAACTTGGTTTAAATGAATTTCAACAGTTGTATTTATAAAAAAAAACAAAGTCTACATGTTTCCCTGTGTTAAGTATGTATATTTTTTAAAGATTCGTCAGATTGGTAGATGAATTCTCTGCAACTTGGTGGCACATCATTTTTTTTAATTGTACATTAAACCACTGAAAATATTGGCAATGGTACTCAACCTCCCAAGTAGGCACTGTATAATCGGAGTTGTCTTAATTTATATAGCAAATTGACTGTGAAAGTGCTAGAATGTACTAGAAAATATATACTCTTCCATAGCTGTAAATCTGCGGTTAGATGACTGGAACAAATTGTTACCCAGTTTGTAATGTTGTAATGCTTCTGCTTTGTATGTAATTTTAGATGCTGCTTTCTTGTGAGTAAAATTACAAATATGAGTAAAGAGGCGAACAATTGAAGGAGGGTTTTCTTCTTGCACATTATCTTATATATAAAAGAAAGTTCAAGTTGTATACAGTGTGAGGATCTGGTTTAAATTGTCACTGATAAGTCGTCAGGCAAAGTAGAATGTAGAGTGATAAGCAGTCAAGGTTTTGAATTAATGACCTTTATGCACATGTTAATTTTTGATTGTCTTTTTTAAGAAAAATTGTTAAGATGCTGTTTAAAATACTTTTTTGTTGAGAACTGTTAAATAAATTAATGTATTCCAAAGAGTTTTGTCATATTTAAATACCTGTTTATATTAACTGTTTCCTTTTTGAAATTAAAACAGTTTTGATAAGTTTTAATCTGCAATTTGGGAGGGAGAAGGTTAAATCAGAAGTGTCGGTGTTGCAGTTAAACAAAGGGGACTATGAAGGCATGAGAGAGGAGCTGGCCAAGGTCGACTGGAAAAGGATCCTAGCAGGAATGACGGTGGAACAGCAATGGCAGGAATTTCTGGGCATAATCCAGAAGATGCAGGATCATTTCATTCCAAAGAGGAAGAAAGATTCTAAGGGGAGTAAGAGGCAACCGAGGCTGACAAGGGAAATTAGGAATGGAATAAAACGAAAAGAAAAGGCGTATAACATAGCAAAGAGTAGCAGGAAGCCAGAGGATTGGGAAACTTTCAAAGGACAGCAGAAGGCAACAAAAAGGGCGATACGGGGTGAAAAGATTATAAAGAAGGATAGTAAAAGCTTCTTTAAGTATGTTAAAAGAAAAAGATTAGTAAAGACAAATGTGGGTTCCTTAAAGGCAGAAACAGGTGAAATTATTATGGGGAACAAGGAAATGGCAGAAGAGTTGAACAGGTACTTTGTTTGGTTTAGTCTTCACTAAGGAAGACACAATCTCCCAGATGTACTAGAGGACAGAGGATCTAGGGAAACGGAGTGACTGAAAGAAATTTGCATTAGGCGAGAACTAGTATTGGGTAGACGGATGGGACTGGAGGCAGACAAATCCCCAGGGGCTGATGGTCTGCATCCCAGAGTACTCAAGGTGGGTCTAGAAATCATTGGTGAACATTTTCCAATGTTCTATAGATTCAGGATCAGTTCCTGTGAATTGGAGGGTAGCTAATGTTATCCCACTTTTGAAGAAAGGAGCGAGAGAGAAAATGGTGAATTATAGACCAGTTAGCCTGACATTGGTGGTGGGGAAGATGCTGGAGTCAATTATTAAAGAAGTAATAACGGCGCATTTGGATAGCAGTAAAAGGATCGATCCAAGCCAGCATGGATTTATGAAGGTGAAATCCTGCTTAACTAATCTTCTGGAATTTTTTGAGGATGTGACAAGTAAAATGGATTAAGGAGAGCCAGTGGATGTAGTGTATCTGGACCTTCAGGAAGCCTTTGATAAGGTCCAACGCAGGAGATTAGTGGGCAAAATTAGAGCACATTGTATTGGGGGTAGGGTATTGACATGGATAGAGAATTGGTTGTCAGACAGGAAACAAGGCATAGGAATAAACGGGTCCCTGTCAGAGTGGCAGGCAGTGGTGAGTGGAGTGCAGCAAGGCTTGGTGCTGGGGCCGCAACTGTTTACAATATATATTAATGATTTAGATCCATAGATGCTGCTGCACCCGCTGAGTTTCCCCAGCACTTTTGTCTACCTTTAATGATTTAGATAATAGGATTAAAAGTAACACTAGCAAATTTGCAGATGACACAAAAATGGGTGGCAGTGTGAACTGCGAAAAGGATGCTAGGAGGTTGCAGGGTGAGTGAGTGGGGAGATGCAGTATAATGTAGATAAATGTGAGGTTATCCACTTTGGTGGCAAGAACAGGAGGCAGATTAGGAAAAAGGGAAGTGCAACAAGACCTGGGTGTCCTTGTACACCAGTTACTGAAAGTATACATGCAGGTGCAGCAGGCAGTGAAGAAAGCTAATTGGCCTTCTTAACGAGAGGATTTGAGTATAGGAGTAAAGAGGCTCCTCTGCAGGTGTACATAGCCCTGGTGAGATTACATCGGGAGTATTGCCTGCAGTTTTGGTCTCCTAATTTGAGGAAGGACATCCTTGCCATTGAGGCAGTGCAGCGTAGGTTCATGAGGTTAATCCCCGGGATGACAGGACTGTCATATGAGGGTAGATTGGAAAGACTGGGCTTGTATTCACAGGAATTTGGAAGGATGAGAGGGAATCTTATAGAATCATATAAAATTATAAAAGGACTGGGCAAGCTAGATGCAGGAAAAATATTCCCAATGTTGGGCGAGTCCAGAACCAGGGCCCACAGTTGAAGAATAAAGGGGAGGCCATTTAAAGCTGAGATGAGAAACAGCTTTTTCACTCAGAGTTATGAATTTGTGGAATCCTCTGCCACAGAAGGCAGTAGAGGCCAATTCGCTGAAAGAATTTTAAAAAGAGATAGAGCTCTAGGTGCTAGCAGAATCAAGGTATATGGGGAGAAGGCAGACACGGTTTACTGATTGTGGATGATCAGCCATGATCACAATGAATGGCGGTGTTAGCTCGAAGGGGCAAATGGCCTCCTGCACATATTTTCCATGTTTCTATGATAATACTCCTCGAAATGCTCGTGACGGCAGTCACTGTGTTTGGTTGTAGCATTTTGTATTCCTATATAAGTACGTCACGCTGCAACCTTCCTGATCGATCGATTGCCAGTAATCTGTTTGAAAACACTGAAGATGTGAATGTTGGATAAGATCAGACGGCCAGGATGCCCTCAATATTGGTTGCCCAGTTGATAGATGAACGGCAGTTTGCAAAAGTCCTATCAATGCAACAGAAAGCTTCATCTTCAAGATTGAGGGAAAGCCATGGATATTGGCCACTGTTCTTTGCCATCATTCTGCAGTCGGAAGATTATGCGATCAATTCCAATAGCAAGAGATGTAGTAGATGTACCAGGAGCAGTTTTTCTTATGTACTTGCAAGTTCTATAATTGGAGTATGAGTGCTACATCAGGTGATTGTAAAAAGAATGCCACTATTTGCAGCAGAGTATGGAACGGATAACATTTATCCTTTAACCAACACTAACCCAATGATCTAGTTGTTCTTTGCTCTTTGGCAGGAGGTCTTGCCTTGCACAAGTTGGCTATTGCGTGTTTGCATCAAGCACCAAGTGTCAGAAACCCTGGACATTCCAAGGCAGTGAAAGATGCCACTTACAAACAAATGGCTATTACTTCTTAAATCATTGGGTATGAATTGGTGTGGCAGTCACTGATCACAAGGTTCACATTAAGAATGCCTGCTTGTGAAAGGACATCACATTTAATGACAGCGGGGTGGGGGGGGGGGGGGTTTGAGAGAGGGGCTGACTGATAACTTGCCAGATATGGTACTGCTCAATGCCCTTTCGCAGTCATCCTTTGCAAACTTGGTGCTGCGCAATATGTGCTTTTTAAAAAAGCACAGGAATTGAGTTATACTTCTATAATTTTGGAGACAAACTGAGGAGACTGTTCTGCCTTGCACTGCACTTTTTATCTTTTGAGTATGCAGCACAGCTATTTATTGCTACACAGTTGTTGTATTATCAGTGTATATCTAAGGTCATAGTTCAGGCTTTTGTTATAAATAGTAATACTAAAAAAATCTACAGACAAGAGTTTTCCCTTTTCCATGCTGCTGAAGTATCTAAATTTCACCAAGGACATGCGTTTCTGAAAAGATGCCTGAAGAGCTCCCCCTGGTGGACGTCTGGTCAAGGATGAACTGCAGATAAGAAATGCCCCAAGCCAACTCTCAAACTATACTAAAGATGGACACACAATACTGGAGTAACTCAGCAGGTCAGGCAGCATCTCTGAAGGAAAAGGATAGGTGATGTTTTGCGTCGGGGCTCTTAAATCTAATCTAACTGACTAACTAAAGTCTAAGTTACGCTCTCATATTCCGCTTGGGGAGTCTGCATCCTTTGGGCTTGAACATTGAATTTTCTCAATTCTGTTAACCCTTGCTGTCTCCTCCCCTTCCCACCTCTCCCTCAGCCCTCGGGCCCTGGCATTCCCTCTATCTCTATCTCCCTCCCCCACCCCAGTCGCACCAGCTTCTCATTTTCACACCACAAACAGCTTACAATGGCTTGTTCCCTTTATCATCGATACTTTTTTGCATATCTTTCATTCATTGTTCCTTATCTCTCCACATCACCGTCTATATCTCTCGTTTCCCTGATCCCTGACCAGTCTGAAGAAGGGTCTCGACCCGAAACGTCGCCTATCTCCTTCGCTCCTTAGATGCTGCTGCACCCGCTGAGTTTCTCCAGCTTTTTGTGTACCCTCGATTCTCCAGCATCTGCAGTTCCTTCTTTAACACTCTATTTGGCTTCATTGGCCAGGTTTCTTACTCCTGAAAGGGGCACTCATTTATGAGCTCCGTTACTGGAGAAAGCTACCTATGGACAAGGAAACAATTCAAGGACGTTCTCGAAGTCTCCTAAATAATTATGCCACATTCCCCAGCTCCCTGTGAAGACTGGCCTGTGAGAAAGCTGAAAGTGAAGAAGGAATTTTATGGATGACCTAGGAATATTAAGGATGATGGAAGCGGTGCACTGCCTCACAAACTTGCCCACCTGCCAACCCGAGCAGTTAAATCGTGGCCCAGCTGTGGTGGAATCTGCAAATTCCACGTTGGCCTCATCAGCCACCTTGGAACCTGCAGGGCTGCAGTGGAACCAAGTCATCCTCTATTTAATGGATCATCTAAGCTAGAGAGAGGACTGAACTGGCCACGACTAGTTTGCCTTGGTTCCAGGTGGCTTCAGAAGGCGCAATTGGATAGATTCCTGTTAGAAATAGGCTTGTTCCAATTTAAGCTTCAGAGGTGAGTTGGCAGACAAACTGCAGCAGTGTAACGTGTACACCAGAGATGCTGCCTGACCTGCCCAGTTACTCCAGCACTTTGTGTCCATTTGCAACAGTGCCCATCCCATCGATATACACAGAGCTGATTGTCAAAGGAGCTGAAACTAATGTCACTATTCGCATTTTCCATTCTAAATAAGTATTGGGATTCTTGCATTGCCACCCACCCATCCTGGCAAGTGTCAAACCAAGATCATGCTTAATGCTTACATGCTTAACATGCTTAGCATTCTTGTTGTCTAATTGCAGAGGATTATATTTCTGTACTGTCAATCCAGAACTGTATAATGTGTATTCATACGTTCTCATGATTCATGACTAAGTTCTGTAAATGAGGTTGGTGAACATTGATTAGAGGACATGGAACTGGTGATTATGTACTTGCCTGTATTAAGAGTCTCTCAACAAATGGAAAACAGAGTGAAATTAAATGGGTCCTTCTCAGTTCGGCAGGCTGTGACTAGAGCGGGCGTTGGTTTTTTACTAAGAGAGAGGTGGGGGCTTGGAACCCATTGCCAGGGGAGGTGATGGAGGCAGATGTGGTAGTGGTGTTCAAGAGGCTTTTAGATAGGCATTGGAAGTGCAAGGAATAGAGGGATGTGGGTGAGGTGCGGGTAGATGAGATCAGTTTAACGGCATCATATTCAGCACAAATACGGTGTGGCATTGCAAAATCAGTGCTTGGCCCCAATCTATAATTTGGTTGAACGTGCCATATATAACTTTTCTAAATCTGTTAAAGTTCAGTGGGAAGATGTATGGAGAAGAGGATACCAAGGTCATAAACGTTGGAACAGAATTAGGTCATTTGGCCCATCAAGTCTACTCCGCCATTCAATCAAGGCTGATCTATCTCTCCCTCCTAACCCCATTTCTCCAGCCTCTCCTGCAATGACAAACAAGGATAATGGTCATAGAGTCATAAACCAATACAGCACGGAAATGGGTCTCACGCTTCAATGGTCCCTTGCCAACCAAATTGCCAGACCAAGCTAGTCCCACTTGTCTAGCCCAGATCCCTCCAACCTTTCCTATCCAGGTACCTGTCCAAGAGGCTTTTAAATAGCATAACTGTACTCACTCCTACCACATTCTCTAGCACCTTGTTCCATATAGGCACCACCTTACATGTAGTTAAAGCTGCTCCTTGGGGCCCCTTTTTAAGCCTTTCCTTCTCGCCTTAAACCTGTTCTCTAGTTTAGACCCTCCCCCCCGAAGAAGAGACAGGGGGTTATTCATATGATCTATGCCCATCATAATTTTATATACTTCTATAAGATTGCCCCCCAGCCTCTTACACTGAAGGGGGAGAAAAGATTCAGCCTTTGTAATTCAAACCCTCAGACCCAGTAACGCAATCATAATCCCTTTCCAGTTTACTGACCTCTTTTTGAAAGCAGGGCATCTAGAACTGAACAGAACTCCGGCCTGGCCTTGCCCACGCCTTGTACAGCTGTAACATAATGTTCCAACTCCTTTACTCAATACCCTGAGTAAGAAAGGTACATCACAATGCAGCCATTTAGCTCTTAGGGCTAAGGGAATCAAGGGATTATGGGGAAAAAGCCGGAACGGGGTACTGATTTTGCATGATCAGCCAAATGGCCTAATCCCGTACCTTTTTTCCATCTTTCTATGTTTCTAACCTTCCTGATCGATCGATTGCCAGTAATCTCTGATGGAAAACGCTGAAGATGTGAATATTGGATAAGATCAGACGGCCAGGATGCCCTCAATATAGGTTGTTCAGTTGATAGGTGAATGGCAGTTTGCAAAGGTCCTATCAATGCAACAGAAAGCTTCATCTTCAAGATAGAGAGAAAGCCATGGATATTGGCCACTGTTCTTTCTTATTATTCTGGAGTCAATCAATTCCAATTGCAAGTTATAGTAGTAGATGTTTCAGGGGCAGTTTTTCTCATGTGTCTGCAAGTTCTATAATGGGAGTATGGCAGGTTCCTCAGGTGGTTGTAAAACTCAATACCCTAAGTAAGGAAAGTAAATGCACCAAATACTGCCTTCACCACCCAGCCTACCTATGTTGCCACTTTCATGGAACTATGAACCCTAGGTCTGCAACACTCCCCAATAACATAATTTTACTGTGTAGGTCCAGCTCTGGTTTGCCCTACACAATTAAAGCCCTGTCCCACGGTACGAGTTCATTCCAAGAGCTCTCCCGAGTTTGCCCTGATTCGAACTCGGAGAGTTACGGTAATGGCCTCTCGTCGGTACCCGGGGCTCTCGTGCACATTTTTCATCATGTTGAAAAATCTTCACGAGTCTTCCCGTGCTTACCTGCCGTTAGCGAGTCTTCCCGAGCACCTGCCGTTAGCGTTACGAGCCGCTAAGCGACGTCCCCGAGCTCCGACGTACCCACTACATCAATTCTCCTTGCTTACCACGAGTTTGATTTTTTTTTTAAACTCGGGACAGCTCTTGGAATGAACTCGTACCGTGGGACAGGGCTTTTACAACAACTCACATTTTTAAAATTAAACTCTTTTACCCATTTCTCAGCCCATTTGATCAAGATCTTTTCTGTAATTGCAGATACTCTTTTTCACTGTCTACTATGCCACTAATTTTAATGCCATCTGCAAACTTACCTTATTTTATTAGTTTAGTTTATTGTCACGTGTACCAGCGTACAGTGAAAAGCTTTTTGTTTCGTGCTGTCCAGTCAACGGAAATACTATACATGCTTACAATAAAGCAGTCCAGAGCGTACAGATATAGGATAAAGAGAATTAAGTTTTGTGCTAGATAAACGCTGATTAAAGGTAGTCTGAGGATCTAATGAGGTATATGGTAGGTCAGGACTGCTCTCTACTCTGGTAGGATAGTTCAGTTGCCTGATAACAGCTGGGAAGAAACTGTCTCTGAATATGAAGGTATGCGTTTTAACACTTCCGTATCTCATGTCTGATGGGAGAGGGGAGAAGACGAGGTGACCAGGGTAAGATTATGCTGGTGGCCTTGCCAAGGCAGTGTGGTGTAGATGGAGGTGATGGAAAGGAGCCTGGTTTGCGTGATGGTCTGGGCTATGAACACAACTCTCTGCAATCTCTTGAGGTCTTGGATGGAGCTATTCGCGAACCATGCTGTGATGCATCCCGATAAAATGCTTTCTACGGTGCATCTGTGGAAGTTGGTGCGAGTTGTTGGGGACATGTCAATCTTCCTAAGCCTTCTAAGGAAGTAGAGCCCTTGGTGTGCTCTCAGACGGTGTTTCATTGAAAGCTAGATTGTATCCTGGTGTTTTTTGGTATAGGTACACCATCGATTTTCCGCCTTGCCGGATTATCCATTTTGCTGGACCAACAATAGTCACATAATAATAATTCAACAATACACCTCTGACCCACTGATTACACCACTCCCGTGTCTCTAAAGCACCATGAACTACTAGAATCATTCATAGCAAAGGATTTGAGTATAGGAGCAGGGAGGTTCTACTGCAGTTGTACAGGGTCTTGGTGAGACCACACCTGGAGTATTGCGTACAGTTTTGGTCTCCTAATCTGAGGAAAGACATTCTTGCCATAGAGGGAGTACAGAGAAGGTTCACCAGACTGATTCCTGGGATGTCAGGACTTTCATATGACGAAAGACTGGATAGACTCGGCTTGTACTCGCTAGAATTTAGAAGATTGAGGGGGGATCTTATAGAAACTTACAAAATTCTTAAGGGGTTGGACAGGCTAGATGCAGGAAGATTGTTCCCAATGTTGAGGAACAAGGGGTCACAGTTTAAGGATGAGGGGGAAGTCTTTTAGGACCGAGATGAGAAAAACATTTTTCACACAGGGAGTGGTGAATCTGTGGAATTCTCTACCACAGAAGGTAGTTGAGGCCAGTTCATTGGCTATATTTAAGAGGGAGTTAGATGTGGCCCTTGTGGCTAAGGGGATCGGGGGAATGGAGAGAAGGCAGGTACGGGATACTGAGTTGGATGATCAGCCATGATCAAATTGAATGGCGGTGCAGGCTCGAAGGGCCGAATGGCCTACTCCTGCACCTATTTTTTATGTTTCTATGTTTCTAACCCTAAATAAAGAATCAACAATTAATTAAAAAGTAAACGATTAAAGGGCCTGACCTACTGTGCGAGTAATTCAAGAGTTCTCCCGAGTTTTCCCCTGATTCGAACTCGGAGAATGTCTGTAGCGGGTCCGTAGGAGTTCGTGAATGTCTCATAGCGGCTCGTACGAGTAAAAAGTAATTTTTTTACTCGTGGACATTTTTCAAAATGTTGAAAAACTTCACGAGTTTACCGGATTTCCCGAGTACCTACCGTTACTCGTACGAGCCGCTACGGGACATCCACGAACTCCTACGGACCGGCTAATGACATTCTCCGAGTTCGAATGGGGGGAAATCCCGGGAGAACTCTTGATTGACCTCGTACAGTGGGACAGGCCCTTTACTCTTTCAGGATGGAGGCATATGTCCCAAACGAGCGGGCACTACATGCAATGCTCTTGTCATTTTGTCCAGATTAAAGAAGGTGCCGGACCATCAGTTGCTGGAAAATCGGTGGTGAACCTGTATAATTTGAAAAAATAGACCAAAAAAACCCCAAACAATGCATTTAATTGATGCACTGATTGCAGTGAAAGGTCTGGGTTTGCTGATGGTTTGGAAAATGTGGATCAGTTTTTTTGCTGTTCATTGCAAAGACTTTGTATTGACCTTTGATGTCCCAATAAACTCTGCAACCAATACCTTTTGAATTGGTTTAGGAATCGGGTCAGGTTCTTCCTGTTATTCCCATCAATGAGCAGCTTGTTATGCAAACGTATTTGGTCGTCACATTGGCTTCTATTTTGTGCAGCAGCTACCAGTGTTATTTGCATTCTGTTAAATCATTTTTGGTGCAGGTTACAAACAACAGCAAACTGTGCTATTCACTTGCTCCGGATACAAAAGTAGTAAACCAGAGCCACTCGGTCAGTCCCCAGGTTAATTCTACTTAGGTGCGAGGTTGGGGGGTGGGGGAGAAACCAGCTGAGATTCTATTGTCAGAATCTTGCCCAGAGTATGGGGAACTGAGAACCAGAGAACATGGATTCAAGGTGAAGGGGACAAGATTAAATAGGAATCTGAGGGGTAACTTTTTCACACAAAGGGTGGTGGGTGTATGGAACAAGCTGCCAGATGAGGTAGTCGAGGCTGTGACTATCCCAACATTTAAGAAACAGTTAGACAGGTTTGGAGGGATATGGGCCAAGCACAGGCAGCTGGGACTAGAGTAAGTGGGACATGTTGGATGGGGTGGGCAAGCTGGGCTGAGGGGCCTGCTTCCACACTGTAACACTCTATAACTCTAGGACTGTATATTGCAACGAGGAAAGGGAAGGTGAGCTCATCCATCGTTTACATGTCAAGCAAAGACTCTTTTCATTGCAGTACACCATGAAAAGTTAACATTTTGTTCTTATTTATGGTAGTTATGTAGCAAATTAACAACTTTATAAATTCATATAACCATATAACCATATAACAATTACAGCACGGAAACAGGCCCTCTCGGCCCTTCCAGTCCGTGCCGACCATTTGTTTTCCCCTAGTCCCATCTACCTGCACTCAGACCATACCCCTCCATTCCCTTCACGTCCATATACCTATCCACTTTACTCTTAAATGTTAAAATCGATCCTGCCTCCACCACTTCTGCTGGAAGCTCATTCCACACAGCCACCACCCTCTGAGTAAAGAAGTTCCCCCTCACGTTACCCCTAAACTTCTGTCCCTTAATTCTCATGTCATGCCCTCTTGTTTGAATCTTCCCTACCCTCAATGGGAAAAACGTATCCACGTCAACTCTGTCTATCCCTTTCATCATTTTAAAGACCTCAATCAAGTCCCCCCTTAACCCTCTGCACTCCAAAGAATAAAGACCTAACTTGTTCAACCTTTCTCTGTAACATAGTTGCTGGAACCCTGGCAACATTCTAGTAAATCTCCTCTGTACTCTCTCTATTTTGTTGACATCCTTCCTATAACTAGGCGACCAAAATTGTATACCATACTCCAGAATTGGTCTTACCAATGCCTTGTACAATTTTAACATTACTTCCCTACTCCTATATTCAATGCTCTGATTTATAAAGGCCAGCACACCAAAGGCTTTCTTTACCACCCCATCTACATGCGATTCCACCTTCAGGGAACTATGCACAGTTATTCCTAGATCCCTCTGTTCCACAGCATTCCTCAATTCCCTACCATTTACCATGTATATTAATTTATAAATTCATATGTTCTAGGAGCAGAATTTGGCCTTTCGTCCCTTCAAGCCTGCTCTGCCGTTCAATCATGGCTGAACTATCTTTTCCTCTCAAGCCCGTTCTTCTGCCTTCTCCCCATAACCATTGACACTCTTGCTATTCAAAAACTTCAGCATGTCCCAAAGTTTTAAACCAATTCTTTTAGAATATACTGCTTAGAAATTTGACATGTTAGCTCAGCACTAATCAGATCAGGTAAATAAATCCATTCTTTGAGTACTCGGGTTACAGAGTCATACAGCACAGTAATAACCCTTCAGCCCAACTCGTCCGTGCTGACCCAAGTTGCCGAGCCAAGCTGGTCCTATCTGGTTGCAGCTGGCCCATATCCCACCAAACCTTTCCTATCCGCATGTCTTTCCAAGTGTCTTTTCAATGTAGTAATAAGTGAGTTAAGTATTCCGAAAAACGCAAGGAATAATGGGAAAAAAGCGAACAAAGCTGGCTGCATAACCTGTGTATAATTCTTATCTTTATTCATGATTTATGTGTAATAATATATTTAATCTGAGGAACGGGGGTGCCGGGTAGCGAGAGTGCGGGGGCAGATGCGAGTGAGAGACGGGGAGGGAAACTGGACCGGCAGAGAGACATTCTCGGCAGCTGCGCGCACACAGACCCACGCCTCATCCGCAGCCAGGATCGAACCCGGGTTCCCGGTGCCGCAAGCGCTGCTGAACAGCCACTGGACCATCCCCGTCCCCCCCCAGAGCAGAGCAGAGCCGAGCCAGATCCAGCTCCCCCCCCCCCCCCCCACCCCGCGCCGGCTGCAAGCCCAGGGCCGCTACCGCTCCGGGCCAACCCGGCGGGACAAGCTGAGCCTACCCCCGTGCCAGCTGCAGGTCGGGGTCTGCCAGGACCACTCCGGACACCTCCCCCGGTCAGGGACGGGACACCCGGGTGGGCACGGGGACGGCCCAGCAGCAACTCAACAGCGCCCGGCCCCGACCACGGACAAAACGCAAGTCTGCACACAACGCAGTTGCTGAGAATGTTTATGGCGAGTGACCTATGACCTGGGCAAGCGCAGTCAGAATACCGAACTCGCTTATTGTACCCACCTCTAACATTTCCTCGGACCGGTTGCTTCACACACGTGTCGCCCTCTGGTGTTTATCTTGATAACTGTTTCATATGGAAGCATTGCAATTATCAGCAAACTAAAATTCTCAGTGGTGAGTCAGCAGTTTCTGCCACTGTCCAACTATCAAAATCATAATTCTGTCGAGCTGGAAGTAGGTGGGTCCATTTGCCCTGGAGAACTTGCGGCACTGCTTGCCGGAAGACATTGAACCAGTGGTTTGGAATTGGAATGGCTCCCAGTTTTGTAAAATCAGTTGCTCAAGTTGCTCCCGTGGAAATGTGATTTCCATCCAAGGTGTGTTTGTTGGAAAATCCTTTGTGTGTTTTACTTGAGATGGTGGCTGATGTCAACTGCAGTCAAGGCTTGCAAATGTGTTTATACAGCACTCACTATTGCTTCCCCTTGGTCATAGTAACACAACCAGTACCTGCCTGTCTAATGGTGCCCAATCAAAGCTCTCTCTGCGTGTTGGGCCCCAGAAGCGGATCTGCAATCACTCTCATTACAATCACTCCACTCTTTTAAGCCTCTGCTCCAACAGCAGTGTTTAGTTTAGTTTATTGTCACGTGTAGCAAGGTACAGTGAAAAGCTTTGTGGCGTTGTATTTCTTACTTTGCCTATGCTAAAGTTTAGTTTAGTTTAGGGAGTACAGAGAAGGTTCACCAGACTGATTCCTGGGATGGCACGACTTCCATATGAAGAAAGACTGGATAGACTCGGCTTGTACTCGCTGGAATTTAAAAGATTGAGGGGTGATCTCATAGAGACTTACAAAATTCTTAAGGGGTTGGACAGGCTAGATGCAGGAAGATTGTTCCCGATGTTGGGGAAGTCCAGGACAAGGGGTCACAGTTTAAGGATAAGGAGGAAGTCTTTTAGGACCGAGATGAGAAAATTGTTTTTCACACAGAGAGTGGTGAATCTGTGGAATTCTCTGCCACAGAAGGTAGTTGAGGCCAGTTCGTTGGCCATATTTAAGAGGGAGTTGGATGTGGCCCTTGTGGCTGAAGGGATCAGGGGGTATGGAGAGAAGGCAGGTACAGGATACTGAGTTGGATGATCAGCCATGATCATATTGAATGGCAGTGCAGGCTCGAAGGGCCGAATGGCCTACTCCTGCACCTAATTTCTATGTTTCTATGTTTAGAGATACAGCGTGGAAACAGGACCTCTGAGTCCGCACTGACCAGCAATCCCCGCACATTAACACTATCCCACATATCTGAGGGATGATTTTACATTTATACCAAGCCAATTAACCTACAAACCTGTACATCTTTGGTGAGTGAGAGGAAACCAAAGATAGAGAAAACCCACGCAGGTCACGGGTAGAACGCACAAACTCCATACAGACAGCACCCGTAGGCAGGATCGAACCCGGGTCTCCGGCACTGCAGGGCAGTAGCTCTACTGTACCGGCCTAAACGTTATGCCCTTATCTTGTATCTGTACACTGTAGATGGCTCAATTGTAACAGTATATAGTCTTTCCACTGACTGTATAGCATGTAACAAAAAAAAGCTTTTCACTGTACCTTGGTACATGTGACACTAAAGTAAACCACATTTGGGTTGTTATGTTGATGCATGTTTGGGTATCAGTTTTGATACAACAGACATGTAGATAGCAAAGAGTTTAATCTGGTAGCAAGGATAAACTCAAATTTGAAAGCCTAGACTTGAAAACATTTCCTCGCTGTAGGTAGCAATTGTGCAATGTTGTTCTCCAGTTTTTGCGCTTTAGAAGGGAAAGTGATTGCAAATTTCCACACCCTGTCTTGGCACTTTTAACAAAACAATTTAACAAAAACCAGAAATTCAAATGACTAGTACGCTTAGTTTCAATTAGCTCCCACTAATGCTGAATCACTTGGTTGATAATCCCTGTGTGGCATCGAGCAAGAACATTGAGACCTTGTTAAGAAATGGTGCCATTTTATTGAATCACACACACACACACATATCCTGCAGAGTAATTTGCCGAACTGCATAAAATAGCACTAATTGTTTTTTTTTACAGAATTCTATTTACAATTAACTTTACAGTCACAATATATTAAATAGCTGAAGCCTTCAGACAAGATATTACCTACACATTTGATATTTACAATGACCAGCATTGAGAGCTGCATTAGCAGTCAGACCATGGCTTTCAGTGGCCAGAACTATGGCCTGCACAAGGACTGTTCCAAAGCCACCCACAACGGTGCTGAATACCAACGTTACATGGCACCCTGATACACAGAGTAATTCTGTATTTCTAACAAGGTTAGAAGCAACCAAGAGTGTTTCTATACACCAGAGATAGTTGCAAACAAAAAATCCACTTGGAATGTTAAAGGTGTGCAAGCAGAAGCCGCTGAGATACAGTACGAGACAGCAAGTGGCTAAAACACTGATATGTATTAGTGAAGATCATGTCTTGGATATTGTCGAGCATTTTGCGAAGTGAGCTTTAGCAACAGGCAGTCCTCGTTGCTGTACTCCCACAATTAGCTAGTGGTCCAGGAGCCACGAGGGAGGTTCAAGTTTTCGTGATAAAGCCGTCAAAATCATGGCGAACTTTTCGTACCTCTCGGTTTGGTTAACTTGTGCACCTTTGCTTCCCCACAGCAACCTCATCGCAAACTCAGTCTGAAATGTCTCCAGCATTTCTTCATCCGGCTCAAAATCTAAGAGAAAGAAACGGGGAAAGAGTTAATAAATGCACCAAATAGTACAGAATTTAAAAAAAAAATGATTGCAAAAAGAACAACGGAAACAGAAATGTTCAGTTTAGTTGAGAGATGCAGTGCGGAAACTGGCCCTCGGTGCAGCGACCGGTCAATAACACTACCCTACACACACTAGGTAAATTTATATTTGTACCAAGCCAATTAGCCTACAAACGTGTACGACTTTGGGGTGTGGGGGGAAATCGCCGATCTCGGAGAAAACCCACGTAGGTCAAGGGAAGCAGATAGAAACTCCATACAGACAGCGCCCGTAGTCAGGATCGAACCCGGGTCTCTGGAGCTGTGAGACAGTAGCTCTAGCACTGCGTCACCCATGCACTGTGCCATCCAATGCTGCAGTTATTTGGACAGGTGATGTGGGAGGAGAATCAAAAAGTGTTTTGAAGATGCGCAATGATTTCCCCTCTCATTGTCATGGCCTTTATGCGAGTTGCTAAAGGGCAGCAGGCAACGTTTACACAAACTGAGCTGATCACGAGAGAGCAAAGGCACTGGAGCATCTGGAACACGATGGATAACAGGACGTACCGGTGATGTTTCTAAGCAACAAGATTTAATATTTGAAAAATAGAGAGGAAGGAGGATCACACGAAATCCAGACTAATATTGTCATGAGGTTCGGTACTCCATGTCCCCCAGCATCAATTCGATGTGTTCCGAGATTGGGCTTAAAGTGGCTGAGTGCATTGCATTATGCTTATCTTAGAAATATAGAAACAAAGAAAATAGGTGCAGGAGGCTATTCTGCCCTTCGAGCCAGCACCGCCATTCATTGTGATCATGGCTGATTGTCCCCTATCAATAACCGTGCCTGCCTTCTCCCCATATCCCTTGACTCCACCAGCCCCTAGAGTTCTATCCAACTCTCTCTTAAATCCATCCAGTAATTTGGCCTCCACTGCCCTCTGTGGCAGGGAATTCCACAAATTCACAACTCTCTGGGTGAAAAATTGTTTTTCTCACCTCAGTCTTAAATGGCCTCCCCTTTATTCTAAGGCTGTGGCCCCTGGTTCTGGACTCGCCCAACATTGGGAACATTTTTCCTGCATCTAGCTTGTCCAGTCCTTTTATAATTTTATGTGTTTCTATAAGATTAGTTTAGTTTATTGTCAGGTGCAGTGAACAGCATTTGTTGCGTGCTAACCAGTCAGTGGAAAGACAGTACATGATAACAATCGAGCCATCCACAGATGTACAGACACATGATAAAGGGAATAACGTTTAGTGAAAAGTAACGTCCAATTAGAGATAGTCCGAGGGTCTCCAATGAGGCAGATAACAGCTCAGGGCTACTCTCCAGTTGTGCGTTCGAGTGCATCCTCACCTTCAAGAATCCGTTTTGTGTTCACTTTGTACGCGGCAGCATTGTGTGCGACGGAGCGTGCATCGTCCAGATGCTTGTGCATTATTTCACAGCCCTGATCGATGGTTTCCCACAACTCCGTGGTTTCAAAGGCGACAAACTGGCGTTCCATGAGGGTGAGGAGGGGCATGAGGTGTGGAATGGTGGTCTTACTGAGCGCAACGTCCTCTGAAAAATGTCACGGGAAAGAATGACATCAATATGACCATTAATAACAAGAGCAAAGAATACTTTCAGCTGGTTTTGTTAAACTTTCATATTTTCACTCAGAGCTAATCGGGACATCTGCTCCCCTTATGATAAGTCCATAAGTTCTAGGAGCAGAATTAGGCCAATCGGCCCATCAAGTCTACTCCACCATTCAATCATGGCTGGTCTAACTTTCCCTCTCAACCCGAATGAATTCCACAGATTCACCACCCTGTAGAATAGCACAACAGGATCACAAATTCAATCGGACTGAAGCAGGGCCCCAACCCGAAACGTCACCTTTCCATGTTCTCCAGGGATGCTGCCTGATCTGCTGGGTTACTCCAGCCATTTGTGCTTTTTTTTTTAAAGTACACCAGCATCTGCAGTTCCTTGTTTCTACACGGATGTGTCCGTTATCATTTAGATTGATCCAAGCCAGCGATTAAACCAGTGATTTGTGATCCATTCTTTCAATGAGTCTCGTAGATGGGGGAATCAAAAGGGTGTTGCTTCTCAAGAAATACTGTTTGGGTTACCTATCTCTCACTTAAATAAACTCATTAAAACAAATCTGAAAATCACAAGGCTGTGCATTCCCATTCATCAGAATGTAGCTGCTACTCACTTAAGCTATAGGTGTGAGATATTACTGGCAGTCTTACCTCTTCCCTCATTTAAGGCTTTGATACATGGTTTAAGAGTCTTCTCGTACACAATGGCACTCTTGGTGTGCTTGCGACGGAGTGCAATCCACGTTTGTTCTAATCGTGTAATCTGCGCAGACACGGGCAAGGAGATATTAGAACAGCATGTCCAGTTAACACATCCCAACATACTGACAGCAGCATTCATTCAACAGCAGGTAAAATATTCCCATTATTCCACCCACTGAGGCTACCCCCATTTTAACCCATCGTGGCTGTTACCTTGGACCACAAGTTTACAAGTTATAGGAATAGAATTAGGCCATTCGGCCCATCAAGTCCACTCCGCCATCCAATCATGGCAACTCTCTGCCTCCTAATCCCATTTTCCTGCCTTCTCCACATAACCCTTGATGCCCATTCTAATCAAGAATTTGTCTATCTCTGCCTTAAAAACATCCACTGACCTGGTCTCCACAGCCCTCGGTGGCAATGAGTTCCACAGATTAACTACCCTCTGACTAGAGAAGCTTCTCTTCACTAACTTTCTGAAAGAGTGCCCTTTAATTCTGAGGCCATGACCTCTGGTCCTAGACTCTCCAACCAGTGGAAACACCCTTTCCACATCCACCCGATCTATACCGTTCATTATTCTGTAAGTCTCAGTGAGGTGCCCCTCAACCTTCTAAACGCCAGTGAGTCGAGGCCCAGTGCTGTCAAACGCTCATCACATGCTAACCCACTCATTCCTGGGATCATTTTTGTAAACCTCCTCTGGACCCTCTCCAGAGCCAACACATCTTTCCTCAGATATGGGGCCCAAATTCTATGGACTACTGTAATTCCAAATCCTTATTTTATGGCTTTGTGTCTGCTGATGGGAAGCTTTGGTCCATGTCATACAGGTTCTGGCCTGTTTAAATTTAAAGTTTGCATAGGGATATATCATAAAAATATCATCTTGGTTCACTTCTTGGCTTAATTTACAAAAAGCTAAATATGCCCAGTACAAAAATCCAGGATTGTAGCTCAGATTAAAATGGAGCAGCTTGATGGCCAAAGCAGTAGTGAAGAAAGTACCTGTGGCATGTCTAAGGTTTTCATTACGGCAGAGAAGGCATACAGGTCCCCCATGGAATATTTCAGCTCCAGTGCCAGTTGGATAATCTTGGCCAACACCGCAGCTCTCTCTTCAACGCTTCCTGTGCAACCCAGGATATCCACTGCAATCCCGATGGTCAGAGTATTATACCTGAGAAAATGCAAGAGGTTGAGTTTGTTGGGTCAACCCAAAGCTGCTTCTCCTCTTTGTTATTTGACAGTTAAGGGGCTGTCCCACTTGGGCGACCTAATCCGCGAGTTCTGGCGAGTTTGCCCTCGACTCGTACTCGCAGCGTGGTCGACACGAGGTCGTAGGAGGTCTTTGTAACTCTCCTTCATGCGCGAGAGTGGGCTCCGCGTACTCGAGGCCTCAGCTCGGTCAAGGCGTTTTTTCAATATGTCAAAAAATGCCCGCGAGTAAAAAAAGGTCGCCATGGAAAAAAAATCGATACTTTTTTTACTCGTAGGTTTAGTCGTAGTAGGTCGGCATGGTAGTCGTAGGTAATCGAGGGCAGTCGAAGCTAGTCGTAAGTAGTCTTCAACATAGTCGAAGGGAGGTCAAAGGAGATCGAAGGAGGTCATCTTCACTCCCCACTATTCGGTGTCCAATTTTCCCGAAGTTAGTCGTAGCTGGTCGTAGCTAGTCAAAGCTGGTCTTCAACATGGTCGAAGGAGGTCTTCAACATGTCATTTTTAAAACTCTCCTAAACTCGCCAACTAGGTCGCCCAAGTGGGACAGCCCCTTAAAGAATGCAACAACAAAAATTGGAGCAGTAATAGGCCACGTGCACCTCAAGACTACTCTGCCTCTCGGTGAAGTTATGGCTAAACATTACCTCGCATCTGTCTACAGTATCACCCAATCCCCTCAATCAAAAAATGTATTGACTACGCCAACACTACTGATTGCTGGGGTCGAAAATTTCAAAGAATTCAAACTCCAGAGTAAAGAATCTTTTTCTCATCTCGGTCCCAAAAGTGCCCAAGATTATTCTCTAAATTCAAGTTTCTCAGTCTTAGAAAATCACATCACGGCATCATCAGAAGCTGTTAATCTCACTCAAAGCCGCGACTGTTTCAATAACACCAGGTGCTCTCTCTTCTGACCCACAGTGAATGTATATGCCTTTCTGGTCAATCTCACAGCATAAGGCAACTCTCATCCCAGGATCAATCCACACAGCCCCAATTCCACGATAAATAAGAGTCCTAATGTACATAAATTCATAAGTGAAAGGAGCAGAATCAGGCCATTCAGCCCTTCATGTCTACTCCCCCATTCAGTCATGGCTGATGTATCTCTCCCTCCGATCCCCATTCTCCTGCCTGCTCCCCATAACCTCTGTACCCCCGCACTAATCAAGAATCTATCTATCTCTGCCTTAAAAATATCCGTAGACTTGAAACATTGCGTATCGATGTTCTCCAGAGATGCTGCCTGACCCGCTGGGTTACTCATGCACTTTGTGTCTTTTTTAAATATACCCTTGCCCTGAGTAGAATGACCAAAACGCCTCTTGTCCACTTGTCTTCACGAAGCTTTATACAGTATTAGCACGACTTCCTTACTTCATTCAGTTTGCAGCAATTCAACTTAGGTCAGCTTAATTGCTGCTTATATTTGCTTGTTTACATTTTCTATTTCATTTAGCAACTTGCCAATGCCCTTCTGGACAGCCACATTTACCAATTCCTCACTATTCAACATATTTCTCCATTTTACTAAACATGAATAATCTTACATTTTACCAATGTTGCCTTCTTTCCTTTAACCTTCCTGTGCACGAATTGTACATCTATTCCATCTTTCCTCATTCGGCAAATCTAAATCTTCACTGCACTGTCTAATGCAAATCTAATTTTATTAGGTAGGGAGGTAAAAACTATAAAAAGACTTCAGGCGTGGTGTCAATCCCTTATATAATTGCAGTAAGATAGTTTTATTACAGTACTTCATAACAAGAGGATTTCAGTATAGGAATAAAGAGGTTCTTCTGCAATTGTATAGGGCTCTGGTGAGACCACATCTGGAGTATTGTGTACAGTTTTGGTCTCCTAATTTGAGGAAGGCCATCCTTGTGATTGAGGCAGTGCAGCGTAGGTTCACGAGACTGATCCCTGGGATGGCGGGTCTATCATATGAGGAAAGATTGAAAAGACTAGGCTTGTATTCACTGGAGTTTAGAAGGATGAGGGGGGATCTTATAGAAACATATAACCATATAACCATATAACAATTACAGCAAGGAAACAGGCCCTCTCGGCCCTTCCAGTCCGTGCCGACCATTTGTTTTCCCCTAGTCCCATCTACCTGCACTCAGACCATACCCCTCCATTCCCTTCACGTCCATATACCTATCCACTTTACTCTTAAATGTTAAAATCGATCCTGCCTCCACCACTTCTGCTGGAAGCTCATTCCACACAGCCACCACCCTCTGAGTAAAGAAGTTCCCCCTCACGTTACCCCGAAACCTCTGTCCCTTAATTCTCATGTCATGCCCTCTTGTTTGAATCTTCCCTACCCTCAATGGGAAAAACGTATCCACGTCAACTCTGTCTATCCCTTTCATCATTTTAAAGACCTCAATCAAGTCCCCCCTTAACCTTCTGCGCTCCAAAAAATAAAGACCTAACTTGTTCAACCTTTCTCTGTAACATAGTTGCTGGAATCCTGGCAACATTCTAGTAAATCTCCTCTGTACTCTCTCTATTTTGTTGACATCCTTCCTATAACTAGGCGACCAAAATTGTACACCATACTCCAGAATTGGTCTTACCAATGCCTTGTACAATTTTAACATTACTTCCCTACTCCTATATTCAATGCTCTGATTTATAAAGGCCAGCACACCAAAGGCTTTCTTTACCACCCTATCTACATGCGATTCCACCTTCAGGGAACTATGCACAGTTATTCCTAGATCCCTCTGTTCCACAGCATTCCTCCATTCCCTACCATTTACCATGTACGTCCTATTTTGATTTGTCCTGCCAAGATGTAGCACTTCACACTTATCAGCATTAAACTCCATCTGCCATCTTTCAGCCCACTTTTCCAAATGGCCCAAATCTCTCTGTAGACTTTGAAAATCTACTTCATTATCCACAACACCACCTATCTTAGTATCATCTGCATACTTACTTATCCAATGTTCCACCCCATCATCCAGATCATTGATGTACATGACAAACAACAGTGGACCCAACACAGATCCCTGAGGCACCCCACTGGTCACCGGCTTCCAACCTGACAAACAGCCATCCACCATTACTCTCTGACATCTCCCATTCAGCCACTGTTGAATCCATCTTGCTACTCCGCCATTAACACCCAAAGATTGAACCTTCTGAACCAACCTTCCATGGGGAACCTTGTCAAAGGCCTTACTGAAATCCATATAGACAACATCCACTGCTTTACCCTCATCAATTTCCCTAGTTACCGCTTCAAAAAATTCAAGAAGGTTTGTCAAATATGACCTTCCAGGCACAAATCCATGTTGACTGTTCCTGATCAGACCCTGTTTATCCAGATGCTTATATATATTATCTCTAAGTATCCTTTCCATTAATTTGCCCACCACTGACGTCAAACTGAAATTATGATATGAAATTATAAAAGGACTGGACAAGCTAGATGCAGGAAAAATGTTCCCAATGTTGGGCGAGTCCATTACCTGGAGCCACAGTCTTAGAATAAAGCGGTGGTCATTTAAGACTGAGGTGAGAAAAAGCTTTTTTCACCCAGAGAGTTGTGAATTTATGGAATTCCCTGCCACAGAGGGCAGTGGAGGCCAAGTCACTGGATGGATTGAAGAGAGAGTTAGATAGAGCTCTAGGGGCTAGTGGAGTCAATGGATACGGGGAGAAGGCAGGCACGGGTTATTGATAGGGGATGATCAGCCATGATCACAATGAATGGCAGTGCTGGCTCGAAGGGCCGAATGGCCTCCTCCTGCACCTATTTTCTATGTTTCTATGTTTCAAATCCTCTTCTAACAAAATGCCAATCTCCTATTTGCTTTCTTAAATAGTTTTGCCATGAATGAAGTTTGTATCTGAAAACAACTCATTGTTCCATTGGGTGACCGCTAGCTAGGTGGTTGGAGTGAATCCCTCACCGGATTACAGTGGACAGTCGGCAATAATGGTCACCCTTCCACCTGACGGTCCTTCATAACGATGGCTTACTCTATATTGATCCTCACAATGTGTCTATCGGCATTCGCCAATCTTCTGCAATGGGACCTTGTTGAAAGTCTCTGAAAATCCAAACAGACCACATCCACTGATCCCTTCTCATCAGCTGCAAGTCACACACTCAACAAAGTCCAGTAGATTAGTCGAGCATGATTTCCCCTTTCATTCATCCATGCTGGCTCTGCTCAATCCTGGCATTGCATCCTTCATTAAGCACTCCAGCAGGTTCCCTGCCACTGACATAGGGCCAATAGGAGAATCGTTCCCCATTTTCCCATTCCCTTCTGCAGTGTGATCACCCACGGCAGAACTTAACACGCCAAGCTTCTGACCATCTGAGAACAGCGGGCGATAGACAAGGGCAGTGAGCATAGAGACGGCAGTCGGCCATCAGTCAGGTCCCACCATTTGGTAAGATCAGCGACCTAAACGGCACGGTGGCGCAGCGGTAGAGTTGCTGCCTTACAGCGCCAGAGACCCGGGTTCGATCCCGACTACGGGTGCTGTCTGTACGGAGTTTGTACGTTCTCCCCGTGACCTGCGTGGGTTTTCTCCGAGATCTTCGGTTTCCTTCCACACCCCAAAGACATACAGGTTTGTAGGGATAATTGGCTTGGTGTAAATGTTAAATTGTCCCTAGTGTGTGCAGGATAGTGTGAATGTGCAGGGATCGCTGGTCGGTGCGGACTGGGTGGGCTGGCGGCCCTGTATGCACGCTGTATCACTAAACTAAACCGTCTCGATCCAAAACGTCAGCTATTCCTTTTCTCCAATAATGCTGCCTGACCCAGGTTTTGATTTCAAAGGTTTCAAAGGTCTTTCATTGTCACGTGTACCAATTATGGTGAATTATTATACAGCCATACTAAAAAAAGCAACAAGAAACACAAATACATACAAGCTAACATAAACATCCACCACATATACTTTTGAAAAGGCCATTCGGTTTTACACTATTTTCTACTTCCTGATTTTGTTCCTGAATTGAATTTGAAGATAATATTATTTGTTCAGGAATTCCCCGCTGCAATAGTGTGTTTTGCTCCATCTACCACCTTTGATCATTTTGTTAGGCTGTCCCTAAACACTCCAAAATCCTGTATCAATCTGGTGAAACATGGAAAATAGGTGCAGGAGGAGGCCATTCAGCCCTTCGAGCCAGCACCGCCATTCATTGTGATCATGGCTGATCGTCCCCTATCAATAACCCGTGCCTGCCTTCTCCCCATATCCCTTGACTCCACTAGGCCCTAGAGCTCTTAAATCCATCCAGTGATTTGGCCTCCACTGCCCTCTGTGGCAGGGAATTCCATAAATTCACAACTCTTTGGGTAAAAAGGTTTTTTCTCACCTCAGCCTTAAATGACCTCCCCTTTATTCTAAGACTGTGGCCCCTGGTTCTGGACTCGCCCAACATTGGGAACAATTTTCCTGCAAGTACCTGGTGAAGGTACTTCTGGATCACTGCTACTTCCTGGAAAAGGTAATTAATTCAGTAACATGACCATTGCTTTAAGGGCCTGTATCCACTTGACAATTATTTCGGCATCATTGGCTGAGGTATCAGGGTCACCAAAAGATTTTGAACATTTCAAAATCCACCGGCGACAAAACAAATGTTGCGACACTTGAGCAAACACCGCGCGTCAATACGTCGTCACGCCGCGACTACCTCAGTGACCTGATACGTCAGTCAATGACGCTGGCAGTCGCTGAACAAAATCGCCAGGTGGGACAGGCCCCTTGCCGTTACGCAACATCACCCCCCACCTCCCATCTCCAGTCCAACCGGAAGTTGACTTCTTCCAGGAAAAGATTAGAGAAAGAGAAGGTTTCATCTGAAATGCCTCCAATAATTTCTCAAATAATACCCCACAAAGTTAACAACACATGGCAAGATCCCAAAAACAATACAAGTACTTTATCCAGACTAACTTTGTCCTTCTCTGGTTATGCCAAAGCCCTTCCACGTCCATCAATATCACACAATCAGGAAATTACAGTAAATCGCTGTCACTATTTTACTCCCGTTGGTGGAGGGGCTGACACAGAGGGCAAGGCCACATGCACAGCAACTAATATACTGATTTAGTTTAGGTTAGAGATACAGCGTGGAAAGAGGACCTTCGGCCCACCGAGTCCGCACCGACCAGTGATCCCCGAACACTAAACGCTGTCCTACACACACTAGGATCAGTTTACAATTATGCCAAGCCAAGTAACCCGCAAACCTGTACGTCTTTGGAGTGCGGGAGAACGTACAAACTCCATACAGACGAGCACCCGAGGTCAGGATAGAACCTGGGCCTCTGGCGCTGTATGAATTTAATGGAGAGTTAAATAGAGCTCCAGGGGCTAGCAGAATCAAAGGATATGGGGAGAAGGCAGGCGTGAGTTACTGATTGTGGATGATCAGGCATGATCACAATGAATGGCGGTGCTGGCTCGAAGGGCCGAATGGCCTACTCCTGCACCTATTTTCTATGTTTCTATGTAAGGCAGCAGACCTGCTTTGCTTTATTTGCCCAGTCTAGGATAATGAGCCCTTCCTGTGACCAGGCATCTGTATTCAGCGCGATGTTCTCTTATTTCCCAGGTGCAGACTGGAGTAGAAGATGCAATGGATGGTGATCTGGACTCCTCCTTTCCAGCCCATAACCACTCTGGCCACGTGTACAAACTGCCACCCCATCTCACCAATGCCTCCTTGGAAAGGACTGGTTAATCCTGGCACAGAGTTCTGGGCGAGGATCTGTCCCAGACAAGCAACACGTTTAGTAAAGACGGACCCAGAAAGGAACGCCCTTTCATCAGCGATCGGGGGGCCAATCCTCCCCGTGCCTTTCCTCCACGCGGCAACCTTCAGAGCCATGATCTTCTGATGTTGCAATTTACTGTACAAACAGTGGAATGTTACTGTTTACCTTTCAATTAAATCCAAGCGGAGTTGATGCCCTTGAGGAAGAGTAATCAGCTCCAGACCCGAGCTCACTTGCATTTGCTGCTTGATTTCATCGGAGACGTTCAGTATCCTAGCAACCTGGGGTGAAGCAGAAGTTCAACTTTATTATTACGTGCAGTCAAGAAATTGCTCTTCCATTAAGTGGCTCATTTTGTGTACACAGGAGACAGCTGATTACATCAGAAATGACCTGTAGCCAAGGGTGGCCATTCCTCTTGTTAAATGAGCTTGCTTCTAATTTCACCACTTTTGCGTAGAAATATAACGGTAAGTGGAGGTTTTTAAAGCGCACAACATGCCAATTTGGCTTTGACATAATGCGTGGGGTTAGAGTTGCTGCCTTACTGCGCCAGAGGCCCGGGTTCGATCCTGACAACGGGTGCTGTCTGTGAGGAGTTTGTATGTTCCCCCTGTGACTGGGTGGGTTTTCCCCGGGTGCTCCGGTTTCCTCCCACACTCCAAAGATGTATAGATATGTAGGTTAATTTGGCTTGGTAAAAATTGTAAATTGTCCCTAGTGCGTAGGTTAGCGTTAATGTGCGGGGATCGCTGGTCGCTGGGTGAAAGGCCTGTTTACGCGCTGTATCTCTAAACTAAACTATGGCCTCCAGAGGACAAGGGTTAACACAAAAAAAAAACACACACTCACACACTCACACACAAAATGCTGTTGTAACTCAGCAGGATTGGCAGCATCTCTGGAGGGGAGGAATGGGTGACGTTTCAGGTCGAGACCCTTCTTTAGATACGCATTCCTTCTCTCCAGAGATGCTGTCTGTCCCACTGAGTTACTCTAGCATTTGGTGTCTCCCTTTGGTTTAAACCTGCATCTGCAGTTCCTTCATAAGCACACGCACACGCACACACGCAGACACACACACACACACACACACACACACAGAAGGATCAGTCTGAAGCAGGGTCCCAATCCGAATCGTCGCCTGCCCATTCCCTCCACAGATGCTGCCTGACCCGCTTCGAGTAAAGAGGGTGAAGGAAGCTGCAAGGAGAGGTGGGAGTGGGCTAAAGGCAGGCATGTGATAGGTGGATACAGGCAAGGGGTGCGTGATTGGCTGATGCGTAGAGTAAGTGACAAAGGCTAGAGGTGAAAAGGAGATAAAAATGTCAGATAAGTTCTTGTGATAGGAGCAGAATTAGGCCATTCAGCCCACTCCACCATTCAACCATGGCTGATCTATCTGTCCCTCCTAACCCCATTCTCCTGCCTTCTCCCCGTAACCCCCGACACCCGTACTAATCAAAGATAAGGAAAGAAGAGGAGTGTAATGTAAATCTTGACAACAAGCTTGTTTGAGGCATTATTGTTCAAAACTGTTCCACATAGTAGTAGAGAACCATCGCAGTCTGGGAACCCAAACACCAGAGAACAAAGGAGGCTGCAGAAAGCGGTAATTGCCTAGTCTATCACGGGTATTGACCTGCTCACCATCGATGAGACCTACAGGAAACCCTGCCTCAAAAAGATGGCTACTCTCATCAAACACCCACACCATGCTCTCATCTCACCTTGGTAGAGGAGCCCAAAATGTGTTACCTCCAGGTTCAGGAAGAGCTTCTTCCCATTAATCATCAGGCTTCTGAGCCACAGTGCATAATCCTAACCACAGCCTGGCCTCAGCAACGATCTACTGCAGACTTTGTGTGCGCTTCAGTTTGTACGGTGTACGACCTGGTTACCTGGTATTACTGATAACTTGCCAGTTACTGTATATTTGTGTTGTTGCATTAACGTTCCTGTCCAGCAGCAGAAAGTAAAAATGTTACCGTTCTAGTCCGAGTGCATATGCCAGACAAAACACCCTCGACTTGACATCTGGTTTAGTTTAGCTTAGAGACACAGCGCGGAAACGATCTCTTCGGCCCGAGTCCGCGCTGACCAGCGATCCCCGTACACAAATACTATCCTACACACGAGGGGCGATTTACAATCTTTACCCAAGCCAATTAACCTACAAACCTGTACGTCTTTGGAGTGTGGGAGGAGACCGGAGCACCCGGGGGAAAACCCACGCAGGTCATGGGGGGAACGTGCAAACTCCGTACGGACAGCACCCGTGGTCAGGATGGAACCCGGGACCCCGGCGCTGTAAGGCAGCAACTCTACCGCTGCGCCAGCGTGCCGCCCCTGACAAAGAGGTGAGTGAGAGCACGTGTTACCGGCAACGCACAGGCACCGTGAACTGATCGAACCTCCCCTGACAGTGTCAAATCTCCCACTATGATCACTTTGATTCACTGCAAGTACCCTCTCCAAAACATTTATTAACTTCAATGCAAGAGTCAAAAGGTCCTGTCAATGTTATCAGGACGACGGCATGTCAAGTAAACTGGTGTCTACACGTGAATATTACCTTCCTTGCAGAAACGTCTTGGCAGCCGATGAAACGTCACAGGAACAAGCCCTTTGGCTCAAGATATCTGGACCAAACATGATGCCAATTTAAACTAAGCTCTCGATCTGCATGTGTTTTATTTCCCTCTATTCCCTGCATATTTGTGTGCCTATCTGAAAGCTTCTTAAAGGCCATTATGATATCTGCTTCCACTACCGCTAATCTGCGTAAAAGAAACTTACATCTCCTTTCAACTTTTCTCCTTACACCATAATGCCACGTTCACTCATATTGAACATTTCCACCCTGGTTCTGATTGCCCAGATTGTTGCTCTGATAATTTTATAAACTTCTATCAGGTCTCTCCTAGTTTCTAGTTCAGGTTCAGGTTTAGTTTAGAGAACCAGGCCCTTTGGCCCACGGAGTCCGTGCCGAGCAGCGGTTCCCGCACACTAACACTAACCTACACACACACACACTAGGGACAATTTACAATTATACCAAGCCAATTAGCCCACAAACCTGTATCTCTTTGGACGGTGGCAGGTCACGGGGAGAACGTGCAAACTCCGTACAGACAGGACCCGTAGTCAGGATCGAATCCAGCGATGTAAGGCAGTTACGTTGTCGCTGCCCCACCGCCCAAAGTTATACAGGGGCTATTCATTCAAAGGCCAGCAAAGCACATCAATGCCTCTACTGGCTCAGAAGACGGAGGACATTGTGCTTGCCTCCGACAAACCGCAACAAGTTCTACAGATGCACTGGAGAGAGTATCAGCAGGATGCATCACAGCCTGCTCTGCCCAAGACCGAGAGTTGTGGATGCAGCCCAGTCCATCACCCGGACCAATCTTGCCCTGTTAATGCCATCCACATTTCACGATGCCTCAGAAAAACAGCCAACATGATGAAGACCACTCACCCTCGGCCCAGTCACTCCCACCGGGCAGAAGATGCAAAGGCACGAACGCACCGCCAGCCAGGTTCAGAAACAGCTTCTTCCACGCTGGTATCAGGCTACTGAGCTGAACTCTCATCAGCTGCGGGTGCAGTCCTGACCTCCCACCCAACCTCATTGTGGGCCCTTGCATTTTCACCTTTTTTATTCTGCACTTTCTCCGTAGCTGTGAATCTGTAACACTATATTTTGCCCTCTGGTTGTTTCTCATCTTTGCCACTACCCGCTGTTTTTACGTATGATTGTAGGGTGTAATTTGACCAGATAGTGAAGGAAACAAAGTATTTTTAACTGTATGAGGCCGAACCTCATCTACTGCATCCGCTGCTCTAGGTGTCAGCTGCTCTACATCGGTGAGACCAAGCGCAGGCTTGGCGATCGCTTCGCCCAACACCTCCGCTCAGTTTGCAATAACCAACCTGGTCTCCTGGTGGCTCAGCACTTCAATGCCCCCTCCCATTCCGAATCCGACCTTTCTGTCCTGGGCCTCCTCCATGGCCAGAGTGAGGCCCACCGTAAATTGGAGGAGCAGCACCTCATATTCCGATTGGGTAGTTTACACCCCAGCGGTATGAACATTGACGTCTCCAATTTCAGGTTGTCCTTGCTTTCTCCCTTCAGATGGATGAACCCTCGATGGTTTACCTGGTCGTGTTCTAAAAACCTGTGCGGACCATCTGGCTGGAGTTTTTACGAACATTTTCAACCTGTCACTTCTGAGGTCTGAGGTTCCCACCTGCTTCAAAAGGGCATCAATTATACCAGTGCCCAAGAAGAGCAAGGTGACGTGCCTCAATGACTATCAACCTGTGGCCCTAACGCCTGTGGTGATGAAGTGCTTCGAGAGGTTGATCATGGCGCAAATCAACTCCTACCTCGACAAAAACCTGGACCCACTGCAGTTCGCTTACCGCCACAACAGATCAACGGTGGATGCGATCTCGCTGGCCCTCCACTCCGCTCTGGACCACTTGGACAACAAAAACTCATATGTCAGGCTGTTATTCATTGACTACAGCTCGGCATTTAATACCATCATCCCCTCCAAGCTGGTTACCAAACTCGCAGAACTGGGTCTCTGCGCATCCCTCTGCAATTGGATCCTCGACTTCCTCATTCACAGACCACAGTCTGTTCGTATTGGTGGAAATGTGTCAGACTCGATAACAATCAGCACGGGAGCACCTCAAGGCTGCGTGCTCAGCTCCCTGCTGTACTCACTCTATACTCATGACTGCGTAGCTGGTCACAGTGCGAACTCCATCATCAAGTTCGCTGACGACACCACTGTAGTGGGACGTATCACTGATGGGGATGAGTCGGAGTACAGAAGAGAGATCGAGCGACTGTCCATATGGTGCCAGCACAATAACCTGGCCCTCAACACCAGCAAAACCAAGGAACTGATTGTGGACTTTGGAAGGAGTAGGATGGGGACCCACAGTCCTGTTTATATCAACGGTCGATGGTTGAAAGGGTCAAGAGCTTCAAATTCCTGGGCGTGCACATCTCTGAAGATCTCTCCTGGTCTGAGAACACTGATGCAATTATCAAGAAAGCTCATCAGCGCCTCTACTTCCTGAGAAGATTACGGAGAGTCGGTCTGTCAAGGAGGACTCTCTCTAACCTCTACAGGTGCACAGTAGAGAGCTTGCTGACTGGTTGCATCGTGGCTTGGTTCGGCAACTTGAGCGCCCTGGAGAGGAAAAGACTACAAAAAGTAGTAAACACTGCCCAGTTCATCATCGGCTCTGACCTTCCTTCCATCGAGGGGATCTACCACAGTCGCTGCCTCAAAAAGGCTGGCAGCATCATCAAGGACCCACACCACCCTGGCCACACACTCATCTCCCTGCTACCTTCAGGTAGAAGGTACAGGAGCCTGAAGACTGCAACGACCAGGTTCAGGAATAGCTACTTCCCCACAGCCATCAGGCTATTAAACCTGGCTCGGACAAAACTCTGAACATTAATAACCCATTATCTGTTATTTGCACTTTATCAGTTTATTTATTCATGTGTGTATATATTTATATAATGGTATATGGACACACTGATCTGTTCTGTAGTCAATGCCTACTATGTTCTGTTGTGCTGAAGCAAAGCAAGAATGTCATTGTCCTATCAGGGACACACGACAATAAACTCACTTGAACTTGAACTCGAACTTTCTCCCTCCTTCCCCTCCCATTCCCAGCTCTCCCACAGCCCAGTGTCTCCGCCTCTTCCCGCCCCGCCCCCCCTCCCCCACATCAGTCTAAAGGGCCTCGACCCGAAACGTCAAATATTTCCTTCGCTCCATAGATGCTGCCTCACCCGCTGAGTTTCTCCAGCATTTTTGTCTACCTCATTTTGTAACTGTATGTCAGTACACATGACAATGATAAACAAATATTAATGCGCGGGTGGTATTTACACCACAACAACATAACTCAACATTGACTCAATATCCAGTTGCTTGCGTCTCCATTTCTTACCTGGCTGTCCACTTTCAGGATGTGCTTGGCAATGGTGGTGGAGTCAGTCTTGGTAAACAGTTCTTTCACCCTTCTGATGACGGAGGTGTCCAGGGGCTTGTTGTCGGGGGGGAGCAGCTTTGACTGGAACTCATTGGGCCTGAAGCAGGAGGTGTTTTCAAAGACAGGTCGGAGAGGGTCCTGCGTCCTCACCCCTTCCTCGTCCTGCAGGGGGGAGACTGCGAAGAGGATGGGGCTGCCGCGCGGAGTGCTGAGGCCCGAGCCGCAGCCTTGAAGCCCGGCCTGCGATGCGTCATCCGTCTTCAGTCTTTCCACGAAGCCGTCGGGTGTCGGGAGGCAGAGGACCACCGGCGCCCGGTCCAGCGAGGAGTCCTGCCCGCAGTAGTCGTGCCCCCTCTGCAGGGTACCAGCGTTCATCTCAGCGCTGCCCTTTACTAACAGGGGCCGCCGGTTGGGCACCCTGAGGGACGGCACCTTGCTGGGCTTCGGGGGGGGTTTGGGGCAGAGCTGGCTGTCGGAGCCCCTCAGTGCCTCCCCAGCCTGAGTGTCCAGCAGGGGCGGCCGGAAGTAGGTGGGACTGAGCGCAGGCTCGCTGCCGGTTCGAAACACTGGCGAGTTGTTCCGTGCAGCCCCCTCCGTTCTGCTGAATGGCTGCTGCTGATGCTGGTGCTGCTGCTGGTGCTGATGCTGGGGCAGGTTCTGCTGCGTTGGCGGAGACCTCATCCCTGTGAGTGGAATTAAGAGGGCATCCCGTCAAACATCATCTTCACCCCCTTACACAACAGGAACAGGCCCTTCAGCCCAAAGTGTCCGTGCAAAATACTGTGCCCACTTAAAACTAATAGATGTCTTACAGCGTGGAAACAGGTGCTGCAGCCCAACTTGCCCACACCAGCCAACATGTCCCATCTACACTAGTCCCACTTGCCTGCGCTTGGCCCGTATCCCTCTAAACCTATCCTATCCATGTACCTGTCTAAACTTTGCAATAGTCCCAGCCTCAACTACCTCCTCTGGCAGCTCGATCCATACACCCACCACCCTTAGTGTGAAAAGGTTACCCCTCAGATTCCTATTAAATCTTTCCCTCCTCACCTTAAACCCATGTCCTCTGGTTTTCGAATCTCCTACTCTGGGCAGGAGACTCTGTGCGTCTACCCGACCTATTCCTCTCTTGGTTTTATACCCACATATAAGATCACCCCTCATCCTCCTGCGCTCCAAGGAAAAGAGTCCCAGCCGACTCAACCTCTCCCGACAGCCCAAGGTCCTCGGGTTCTGGCAACATCCTCGTAAATCTTTCTCTCCCCCCTTTCCAGCTCGACAACATCTTTCCTATAACATGTGGCCAAAAACTGAACCCAATGCTCTAAATGCGGCCTCACGTCTTGTACACCTGCAACATGACATCCCACCTTCTAGTCTGCAAGTGATCTATATTCCTCCATGCCCTGCATATGGATGTGTATGTCTAAAACTTCACTATAATATCTTCTTCCAGCACCAGACAATGTGTTACAGACACCTACTATTCTGTGGGGAATAAAGACGTGTTCCACAATTGTAATCCTGACTCTGCATTGTCAGGGATGCCATGCTTTTGATATTAAACCACAGTCCATCAACAGTGAACTAAAGCAAAGAGATTGTTGCCAAGTGTCATGGTTAATATTTTATTTATTAACCATATTTTCTTTAATTAAAAATAAAGCAGGTCATCTGGTAGACAAAAATGCTGGAGAAACTCAGCGGGTGAGGCAGCATCTATGGAGCGAAGGAAATAGGCAACGTTTCAGGTTGAGGCCCTTCTTCCGACTGATGTGAGGGTGGAGGAGGCTTCATCCCCCCCACCCCCACCCCACCCTCACATCAGTCCGAAGAAGGGCCTCGACCCGAAACGTTGCCTATTTCCTTCGCTCCATAGATGCTGCCTCACCCGCTGAGTTTCTCCAGCATTTTTGTCTACCTTCGATTTTCCGGCATCTGCAGTTCCTTCTTAAACGTCAGGTCATCTGGTATCTTTACTGTGGAATGTTGAGTCGCAGTGCGGAAACAGGTCCTTCGGCCCACGGAGCCCGTGCCATCCAGCGATGCACTGACAGTATCTCGCACACACTGAAGCCAATTAACCTATAAACCTGGGGGTTACACAAAAGGCTGGAGAAACTCAGCGGGTGCAGCAGCATCTAAGGAGCGAAGGAGATAGGCGACGTTTCGGGTCGAGACCCTTCTTCAGACTGGTCAGGGATCAGGGAAACGAGAGATATAGACGGTGATGTGAGAGATAAAGAACAATGAATGAAAGATATGCAAAAAAGTATCGATGATAAAGGGAACAAGCCATTGTAAGCTGTTTGTGGTGTGAAAATGAGAAGCTAGTGCGACTAGGGTGGGGGAGGGAGATAGAGATAGAGGGAATGCCAGGGCCCGAGGGCTGAGGGAGAGGTGGGAAGGGGAGGAGACAGCAGGGGTTAACAGAATTGAGAAAATTCAATGTTCAAGCCCAAAGGATGCAAACTCCCCAAGCGGAATATGAGGTGCTGTTCCTCCAACTTGCGGTGTTGCTCACTCTGGCCATGGAGAAGGCCCAGGACCGAGAGGTCGGATACGGAATGGGAGGGGGAGTTGAAGTGCTGAGCGACCGGGAGGTCGGGTTGGTTTTTGCGGACCGAGCGGAGGTGTTCGGCGAAACGATCGCCAAGCCTCCGCTTGGTCTCACCGATATAGATCATCTGGCATAAACCTGCACGTCTTTGGAATGCGAGAGGAAACCGGAGCACCCGGAGGAAATCCACGCACAAACTCCGTGCAGACAGCAACCATGGTCAGGATCGAACCCAGGTCCCTGGCGCATCAGACCATACTGCTCTTTGTGAACACCGAACATAATGGAAACTCCTGCGTTTTACGAGGTTGCTGCCAGGACTTGATGGCCTGAGCCACAGAGAGAGGTTGGGCAGGCTAGGACTGTATTCCTTGGAGCTCAGGCGGATGAGGTGATCTTATAAAGTTGTATAAACTCATGAGGGAAATAGTGTCCCTTGCCCAGAGTAAGGGAATCGAGAATCAAGAACCAGGACTGCGGTGAGAGGGGAAAGATTTAATAGGGATGTGAGGGGCCACATTTTCACACGGAGGGCAGTGGGTATATGGAGTGAGCTGACGGAGGAGGTAGTTGGGGCAGAAACTAGAACAACATTTTAAATAAAGTTGGACAGACACATGTATAGGAAAGGTTTAGAGGAATACATGCTCATAAGTGATAGGAGAAGAATTAGGCCATTCAGCCCATCAAGTCTACTCCACCATTCAATCTATCTCTCCCTCCTAACCCCATTCTCATGCCTTCTCCCCATAACCCCTGACACCCGTACTAATATGGGTCAAATGCGGGCAGGTGGGGCAAGTGTAGATCGGGCACCTTGGTCGGTGAGGGCACGCTGGGTTTGCAGGGTCTGTTTCCGTACTGTGTGACCCTAGTACTCTCGGACTCTCTGACTAATGCAGGTCCTATTTCCCTTGTGGGTATATTTAGAAATCGCAGCCTAATCACACGGTTTCCTGACAATAATGGACAAAGTTCGACTCTGATCTGAGCGACCATTACTGCTACACAACTGGCGGCTTTAGACTGAGATACCGGACAAAACAACGATAAAGCAACAATCCCCCCCCCCCGTAGCCTACGTCTGACACAGCCTCAAAGAACGAGAAACAAACTCCACAAGTTCTGACCACAGAGAGAGAGAGGGTGGTCAAAGTTGCACAGTCATTGAATGTATAAATGGTGACGTGATCTTTCCCCTGTCAAAAGTAAATGATTACACACATTCTCTCATGCTGTTGCTCTCCAGCCCAGGACTGAGCCATGACTCACCCAGAGGGAGGTAGCTCTCCGACTGATGAGACTTCAAGGGCTGCCGCCTGTCCGGCACGTAGTCTAGACTTGCGGGCTGGCTCCCACTCTTGTCTTTATTCCTGTTGGGGACAATGGAGAGAATGCCCGTTTAATAATACCCGCAAAAAACCCCGACCGCTGGCTGCGACGTTAAACCAACCAGGGGCGACGCAGAGAAACTCAAGTACTTCTCGTCCACAGCTGTCTCCGGCTGGCATCTCACGCAGTGGTACAGGGCGGAGTAGAGGCAGCTGAAGATGAAGGGGGCTGTTAGACTGCCGATGAAGACGTAGATGTACTGGATCTCCATGGCGTGACCCAGGGAGTTAGGCTGAAGCGTTGGCCAGCAAAATCCGCCTGTGGGAGAAACGTCAACCTGTTGCGCGCACGCTGCTACGAAAACAGCTACAAAGACTTTGAGCGAACAAGGTCAAAGATGGGGGGGGACGCATCGCTCCTCTAAGCTGCTACAGGAAAACAAAAACCTTTTCAAGGACAAAGGCCCTTGCAGATTATGTCAGGAACGGGGGGGAAAAGAAAAAAAAAAACTGCGAATCAATAGTTAAAGAAATGTTTCAGTTTAGCCGGACGTGCTGAGAGATTTGTGCAGAAAGTTATGTCAGTGTTCGCCTCGGCAAAGAAATAGCAACATGGGATAAAGAAGGGAACATGGGCACCACTCCAGCCAAACAATGCTCGTCCTGTCCAATGGGTCAAAATAACCAATTCAGGGAGATAGCGGAAAGACAACACGCTATCTCTCCAATGCCGCATCAGCATGTATTTCATCTGACTTACGTAAGCAAAAGAAGTAGGCTCAGCTCCTCAGTTATTCAACAAGACCGTGTGTTAATATTTTGCCTCGTCACACTGCTCCCGTACGAACAAACATCCTTTCATTCCCTTGGTACCCGAGAATCACCCCATCACTCTCTTGCGCGCACTCAGGAACTGTCTGCGTAGAGATTTGAAAAGCTTAGAGTCATCGAGTGATACAGTGGGGAAACAGGCCCTCCGGCCCGACTCGCCCACACCGGCCACAACGAACATGACGCCAACATAAACCTATCTCCTCAAGCCTGCACGACCCATACTCCTCCATTCCCTGCCTATCCAAGTTCCTGTCTGAAAGCCACTTAAACGCCACTGCCGTGCCTGCCTCCACCACCAGCCCCTGGGAACCTTCCAGGCACCCACCACTCCCTGCGGAGAGAAATGTGTCCCGCATTTCTGTTAAACTTTACCCTTCTCACCTTCAGGCTACGCCCCCCAGTGTTGGACATTGCCACCCTGGGAACGAGATTTTAAGTGTCCAGTCCATACCTCTCATAACTTTATATATTTCTATCAGACCTTCCCTCAACCACCGGCATTCCAGAGAAAACAATCCAAGGTCTAGTAGCAAAATTAGGCCATTCGGCCCATCAAGTCTCCTCCGCCATTCACTCGTGCCTCATCTATCTTTCCCTCTCAACCCCTCTCTCCTGCCTTCTCCCCATAACCCTTGACTCTCTTACTAATCAAGAACCTGTCACTCTCTGCCTTAAAATATCCATTGACTTGGCCTCCACAGCCGTCTGGAGCGATGAATTCCACAGATTCACCACCCTGCAGGAAAACACGACAGGATTACAAATTAAATCGGACTGAAGGAGAGCCCCCAACCCGAGTCGATGTTCTCCGGGGATGCTGCACGCTATCCAGGCCTTTCACTATTCACACACTCGCTCCACCTTATACTTCCTAATCCATTAGGCAGGTTTCTGATAAACCTCTTCTCCACCCTTTCCCAATCCTCCACATCCTCCCTGGAATGGGGTGACCAGAACTACACGCCATTTTCCAAACCTTCTTAACTTGAGCTTTAATGACATGTGCAGAAAGGGTTAGTGTCATAGAGCCTCACAGCATGGAAACAGACCCTTGGCCCAAACTGCCTGCGTTTGGCCCATACCCCTCCAAACCTGTCCCATCCATGTACCTGTCCAAATATTTCTTAAATGTTGCCATAGTACCTGCCTCAACTACCTCCTCCGGCAGCCCATTCCATACACCTACCACCCTTTGCGTGAAAATGTACAATACATCAATATACAATTTACATCAATGATTTGGATGAAGGGATTCAAAGTAACATTAGCAAATTTGCAGATGACACAAAGCTGGGTGGCAGTGTGAACTGTGAGGAGGATGCTATGAGAATGCAGGGTGACTTGGACAGGTTGGGGGAGTGGGCAGATGCATGGCAGATGAAGCTTACTACGGATAAATGCGAGGTTATCCACTTTGGTAGCAAAAACAGGAAGGCAGATTACTATCTAAATGGCGTCAGGTTGGGAATAGGGGAAGTACAACGGGATCTGGGGGTCCTTGTACATCAGTCTATGAAAGTAAGCATGCGGGTACAGCAGGCAGTGAAGAAAGTGAATGGCATGTTGGCCTTTATAACAAGAGGAATCGAATTTAGGAGCAAAGAGGTCCTTCTGCAGTTGTACAGAGCCCTAGTGAGACCGCACCTGGAGTATTGTGTGCAGTTTTGGTCCCCTAATTTGAGGAAGGACATTCTTGCTATTGAGGGAGTGCAGCGTAGGTTTACAAGGTTAATTCCCGGGATGGCGGGACTGTCATATGCTGAGAGAATGGAGCAGCTGGGCTTGTACACTCTGGAGTTTAGAAGGATGAGAGGGAATCTCATTGAAACATATAAAATTGTTAAGGGCTTGGACACGCTAGAGGCAGGAAACATGTTCCCGATGTTGGGGGAGTCCAGAACCAGGGGCCACAGTTTAAGAATAAGGGGTAAGCCATTTAGAACGGAGACGAGGACACACTTTATCTCACAGAGAGTGGAATTCTCTGCCTCAGATGGTGGTGGAGGCAGGTTCTCTGGATGCTTTCAAGAGAGAGCTAGATAGGGCTCTTAAAAATAGCGGTGTCAGAGGATATGGGGAGAAGGCAGGAACGGGGTACTGATCGGGGATGATCAGCCATGATCACATTGAATGGCGGTGCTGGCTCGAAGGGCCGAATGGCCTACTCCTGCACCTATTGTCTATTGTCTATAAAAAGTTGCCATTCAGGTTCCCATTGAATCTTTAGCCCCTCTCCTTAAACCTATGTCCTCTAGTCCGTGGTTCCAGTACTCTGGGCAAGGGACTCTGTGCGTCGACCAGATCTATTCCTCTCATGATCTTGTACACATCTATAAGATCACCCCTCATTCTCCTGCGCTCCAAGGAATCGAGTCCCAGCCTGCTCAACCTCTCCGTCCAGTCCTGGCAACGTCCTTGTAAATCTTCTCAGCCTGAAGAAGGGTTTCGACCTGAAGGACCACCTATTCCTTTTCTCCAGGGATGCTGTCTGACCCGCTGAGTCGCTCCTGCTTTTTGTGTCCGTCTTTGGTTTAAACCAGCAGCTACAGTCCCTTCCTACACACTCTCTGCGTGACAACATCTTTCCTATAACATGGCTCCCAGAACTAAACACAACAGAGTCGCTGCCTTACAGCGCTTGCAGCGCCCGTGACCCGGGTTCGAGCCCGACTACGGGAGCTGTCTGTACGGAGTTTGTCGTCCTCCCTGTGACCGCGTGGGTTTTCTCTGAGATCTTCGGTTTCCTCCCACACTCCAAAGACATACAGGTATATAGATAAATTGGTTTGGTAAATATGTAAAACAATTGTCCCTAGTGGGTGTTAATGTGCGGGCATCGCTGGTCGGCACGGACTCGCTGGGCCGAAGGGCCTGTTTCCGTGCTGTATCTCTAAAGTAAACGATGCCCTCAGTATTAGATTCCCTTCTGGCAACCTCACCTCAACAGGTTTCCAGGTGAGAGCGAGCGATCGTGGCTCGAGCCGTTGGGTAGAGTCCAGCTCAGCCTCTTGGCCGTGTCCGTCTTGCCTTCCGGCAGCTGGCAGATGTGCTCCTTGACCGGCGTGGCTGCGGCCAGGGCCGTGCCGTACGTCTCCTCCACCCACCTCAGCGGCAGCGTCCGGTTGACGGGCTGGAAGATGATGGCGCCGACCAGCTCGTAGATGGGCCTGCGGTTGCCCACGTAACACCTGACCAGCGCGGGGACACTGTCGAAGCTCTCCCGCTCAAACTGGTACTGCAGGCGGGAGTAGCCCTCGCTCAGGCGCACCACCACACGGCTGATCTTGAAGTGGTGAGGGGCGTTTCTCCACTGGCAGGTCAGGACGTGGTTTCCGGGGCTGGAGAGGGAGTCGCGGACGAGGAAGTCTCCGTCTCGCTGAATTAGGGACTCGGCCACCTGCAAATACAAACACAAAGGCTTTCTCAAGAACGGACGCGGTCCTCTATTCACGGCAACGTTGTTCAAAAACCACATCCTCCTCCATCTACCCAATCTATTCCTCTCATCATCATGTACACACCTAGAAGATCACCCCGCCTTCTCCTGCGCTCCATAGAGTCCGGGCCTGCTCAACCTCTCTCCATAGCTCAGGCCCTGGAGTCCTGGCGACATCCAGGATAATGTATTCACAAGAGAGAGTTAGATATAGCTCTTGGAGCTAACAGAATCAATGGATATGGGGAAAAAGCAGGAACAGGGTACTGATTCTGGATGATCAGCCGTGATCATATTGAATGGCAGTGGTGGCTCGAAGGGCCGAATGGCCTACTCTTGCACCTGCTTTTTATGTTTCTATCTCAACAGCTACCAGCATGCATTCTTACTATTTGGTACGTTCCAATGAGGTCCCCCCCCTCATCTTTTCCCAATAACTCTTGATACTCAAGAATGTCCTGATTAGTATGGGTGTCAAGGGTTATGGGGAGAAGTGGTTTCGTTGAAACTTACCAAATAGTGAAAGGCTTGGATAGAGTGGATGTGGAGAGGATGTTTCCACCAGTGGGAGAGTCTAGGACCAGAGGCTTGAGCCTCAGAATAAAAGGACGTACCTTCAGAAAGGAGATGAGGAGGAATTGCTTTAGTCAGAGGGTGGTGAATCTGTGGGATTCATTGCCACAGATGCTGTGCAGGCCAAGTCAATAGATATTTTTAAGGTGGAGACTGACAGATTATTGATTAGTGCGGGTGTGAGAGGTTATATGATTATTGTCAGTGGATAGGTATATGGACGGGAAGGGAATGGAGGGGTATGGTCTGAGTGCAGGTAGATGGGACTAGGGGAAAACAAATGGTCGGCACGGACTGGAAGGGCCGAGAGGGCCTGTTTCCGTGCTGTAATTGTTATATGGTTATATGGTTATGGGGAGAAGGCTGGAAAATGGGGTTTTGAGGGAGAGATAGATCTGCCACGATCGAATGGCGGAGTAGAATTGATGGGCAAATGGCTTAATTCTAGCTCCAATAACTTAGGAGCATTTGTAGGTTTTCAAGAATCTGGTCGCCAATTCAAATTTTTTAACCTTTTTTTAAGTTTAGTTTAGAATACCGTGTAGAAACAGGCCTTTCAACCCACTAAGTCCACGCCAACCAGCGGTTCGATCCTACGCACTAGGGGACAATTTACAGAAGCCAATTAATCTACAAACATGCGCGTCCTTGTAATGTGGAAGGAAACTGGAGCACCCGGAGAAAACCCACACGGTCACAGGGGGATCGTACAAACTCCGTACAGACAGCACCCGTGGCCAGGATCGAACCTGGGCCTCTACCGGTAGCGGAATCTCTACCGCTGCGACACTGTGCTGCCTCGACAGCACCAACAGTCGTTGACAATGTCACAAAGAACGCTAGGCGTGCAGTCCCTTGTGCCTACTCTACCATTTAATTCGATTGAGGTTCACTGATCCACTGATCCACCTTGGCTTCATGTTCTTGGAGATTCTTACTGAACAAACGCTTATCAGCCTGGAAACCTCCAACTGGCCCACGACAGCCTGTGAAGCGGGTGGGTGCAATAGACAGCAGGTGCAGGAGGAGGCCATTCGGCCCTTCGAGCCAGCACCGCCATTCAATGCGATCATGGCTGATCATCCCCAATCAGTACCCCGTTCCCGCCTTCTCCCCATATCCCCTGACTCTTTAAGAGCCCAATCCAGCTCTTTCTTGAAAGTATCCAGAGAACCGGTCTCCACCGTCCTCTGAACCAGAGAATTCCACAGATTCACAACTCTCTGTGAGAAAAAGTGTTTCCTCGTCTCCGTTCTAAATGGCTTACCCCTTATTCTTAAACTGTGGCCCCTGGTTCTGGACTCCCCCAGCATCGGGAACATGTTTCCTGCCTCTAGCATGTCCAAACCCTTAACAATCTTATATGTTTCAATAAGATCCCCTCTCATCCTTCTAAACTCCAGAGTGTACAAGCCCAGCTGCTCCATTCTCTCAGCATATGACAGTCCCGCCATCCCGGGAATTAACCTTGTAAAACTACGCTGCACTCCCTCAATAGCAAGAATATCCTTCCTCAAATTAGGGGACCAAAACTACACTTCCAGATATTTACTGTACTTGTGTGAAGAGCCCTTGCAGATTGAGCAGGGGGAACAGAGACAAGGACTAGGCAATTTAGGACTGCGATGAGGTAAAGCTTTTTCACTCAGAGAGTTGTGAATCTGTAGAATTCTCTGCCACAGAAGGCAGTGGAGGCCAATTCCCTGGACGTTTTCGAGAGATAGTTAGATATAGCTCTCAGGGCTAACTGAATCAAGGGATATGGGGAGAAGGCAGGAACGGGGTACTGATTTTGGATGATCAGCCATGATCATATTGAGTGGCGTTGCTGGCTCGAAGGATCGAATGGCCTACCCCTGCACCTATTTTTCTATGTTTCTATGCCACTGTCGCTGGACTAATCTTGATAGATAATAGGGTGGAAAAGCTGGCAGAGCGACGGCCTCACAGAAACAGGGCCAGGGTTCAATCTTGACCACAGTGCCCCGTGTGTGGAGTTCACAACTTCCTCCTGTGACTGTGCCGGTTACCTCCGCACCCTCTGGTATCCACCCACATCCCAAAGGGGTTGCAAGTTGGTGGGTTAAACGTCTATAGTAAGTTGCCCCCTAGTGCAGAGGTTAAATCCTAGAGGGCTTGCGTTTAGTTAAGGGAGACAGCATGGAAACAGGCCCTTCAGCCCACTGAGTCCACATCAACCATTGGTCACCCATTCACACTAGTTCCATGTTACTTTCTCAGCCACTCGCGACACAATAGGAGCAAGTGCAAGCTGCAGAGGTCCATTAGCTCACAAACCCGCTCGCCTAAAGGGATGTGGGAGGAAACCGGAGCAGCCGGGGGAAAAAACCCACACGGTGACAAGGGGAACGTGCAAACTCCACACAGACATCAGCCGGGGTCGGGATCACAGCAGGTCTCTGGCGCTGTGAGGCAGCCGCTCTACCACTATGTCGCTGGTTGAGCCACTCGATGCGAATTAACGTAGAGTTGGTGTAAATGGGTGTTTAAGGGTCGGCATGGATTCAGCGGGCTGTGGGATACATTTCCGTACAGTTTCTTTCCGCAACACTATCAATTACCCCTCAGTGGTAATATTGACCGGACCGTTATCTCGTCGACTGTTTGTCCCTGCCTGCCTGCCTGACGTCAGCTGCGATTAGGAAAGGCTTCACTTTGCTGCCGCCTACTTTGCTCCACTAACCAAGACCAATTCACATTTCAAGATCACCTCTGCGCCGTCTGGATGATTTCTATGTTGGCGCGTAAAGAATAAATAATAATTTAGATTCCGCTTGATGATTGCTAAACTAGTGCAGGCTTTGCGCACTTGGGGGCTCGAGGATAATTATCTCATCAATTGTATTGAAGTGTGGGTTAAATGGTTCGACAAGGTCTACACTGGCTCAGAGCCATGGCAATGGTGGAAGTGTCGTATAACAGCCACTTTTACCTCACGGAACACTGAATGGTACATGGATAGGACAGGTTTGGAGGGATATGGACCGAATGCCGGCAGGTGGGAATGGTGTAGCTGGGACATGTTGGCCGGTGTGGGCAAGTTGGGCCCAAGGGCCTGTTCCAACGCTGCATCACTCTATGAGTACAGCACAGGAACAGGCCCTGCGGCCCACAATCTGATGCCGTTAAACTAATATCCTCCGCCTGCGCACAATCCATCTCTCTCCATTCCCAGAATTTCCATGTACCTATCCCAAAGCCTCTTAAACACCATTATCATATCTGCGTATTTACGTAACAAAAAGATTTGATTCTTTATTTAAATCTAACTTCCCACCATTATTGAATAAATTAAATAAGAATATTTTATATTGGAAAACTCTACCTATTTCAATGTTAGGTAAAATTAATATAATAAAAATGATTTTTCTCCCAGAATTATTATATCTTTTCCAATTAATTCCGATATATCTTCCTAAAAATGTCTTTAAGAAGGTGGATTCCCTAATTACTAACTTTATTTGGGATTATAAGAGCCTAAAAAACATCTGGATAAATGTGAGGTTATCCACTTTGGTGGCAAAAGACAGGAAAGCAGACTATTATTTAAATGTTTAGAAAAGGGGAGATGCAGCGAGAATGGTACACCATTGAAAGTAGGCGTGTGCAGCAGGCAGTGGAAAAAGCGAATTGGTATTTAGCTTCATAGCAAAAAGGATAGCAGGGAGGTTCTACTTCAGTTTACATGAGACCACACCTTGCATTGCGTGCAGTTTTGGTTCTCCAAATCTGAGGAAGGACATTATTTTGCAGAGAAGGCAGACTGATTCCTGGGATGTCAGGACTGTCTTATAGACAGGATAGACTCGGTTTATACCTTATAGAAACTTACAAAATCTTAAGGGGTTGGACAGGCTAGATGCATGTTGGGGGAAGTCCAGGACAAGAGGGTCACAGCTTAAGATAAGGGAAATCCTTTTGAGAAAGACTTTTTTCACACAGAGTGGTGAGTTCTCTGGAGTCTTGGAACTCTCTGCCACAGAGGGTAGTTGAGGCCAGTTCATTGTGAGTTGGATGTGGCCCTTGTGGCTAAGGGGATCAGAGGGTATTACGGGATACTGAGTTGGATGATCAGCCATGATCATATTGAAAGGCTGAATGCTATAATTTTCTATGTTTCTATGTTTAGCACTACCAAATTTTATGTTTTATTACTGGGCAGTTAATATTAAAAATATGAATTTTTGGTTAGAAGAGACAGATAACCAACCAATTTGGTTAAATATGGAAAAAGAAGATTGTTCTTTTTGAAATTAGTTCAATAATATTTGCTAATATTAATTTAGCTAAAGAAAACTCTATAGTGAAAAATCCGATAATAGAAAGTGGAATACGTATTTGGAAACAAATAAAGAAAACATTAAAACTGAAATCTATACCACGCTAGCCCTTACCATTGTAACGTTACATTTTAACCTTCAATGATGGATAAAGGCTTTTTACAATGGAAAAACAAGGGAATTATTAAGATGGGTGATCTCTATAAGGAAAACTCTTTCCTTTCATTTCAAGAATTACAACAAATTTATGGACTACATTCTAAAGATTATTTTAGATATTTACAAATCAGAGACCATGTAAAAGCAAACACACAGGAACTTAGAAATAGAAAGATAGAAATTTTAGATGAAAGTCTAAATAAACATCCGAACACAGAAAAAATGATTTCATATATATAAAACACCTTATTGGAAAGTGATGTCCCATCAACAGAAATATATAGACAATCTTGGGAAAACGAATTAGGTCAAATTATCAGACCAGAAGTATGGGACGAAAGTTTACAACATATACACCATTGTTCGTTAAATGCTAAACACTCTCTTATACAGTTTAAAATACTACATAGACTACATTATTCAAAATCCAAACTACATAACATCTTTCCAAAAGTATCTCCCATATGTGATAAATGTCAACATTTAGAAGCTAATCTGTCACATTCATTTACAAATTGTGTAAAAATTCCAAAATTCTGGATAGAAATATTTAGGATAATTTCGAATGTCGTCAATATAACTTTGACCCCTGATTCAAAGTTAATAATACTAGGAATACTGGAAACAGACCAATTAATAACAACAAATCAAAGAATCTTTATTGATTATGGTTTAATAATTGGGAAAAAATTAATACTAAAATTCTGGAAAGGTCCTACATCCCCCACAATCAAAATGTGGAATACAGAAATGTCGGAGACACTCCATCTGGAGAGATTGAGGCTTGTCCTAATGGACAGGTTGGATCTCTTCAGAGGGATATGGTCTCCATACATTGAATATTTACAGGGTCAAAGTGGCTCAGTGCGAGGGCTTGACTGAGGCCTGAATAATAGAATGGATGAAGAATTATACATAATAAATCATGCTTATATCTCCAATGACGGATTATTGATTAATACTCCATTCACTTCCTTATTTTCTATATTATTTTTCTCTATCTTTTCCTACTTTATAAAAAAAATAAAAAAGTGTATAGAAGCATAAAGTCTTAAATCTTAATATTAATATTAATAATATTATGAATGTATCTAATAATGTATTTTTCATTAATATGTTTCTACAATAAAAAAATATTTAACAACAAAAGAATAAATAATAATTTAGATTTCGCTTGATGATTGCTAAACAGGCTTTGCGCACTTGGGGGCTCGAGGATAATTATCTCATCAATTGTATTGAAGTGTGGGTTAAATGGTTCGACAAGGTCTACACTGGCTCAGAGCCATGGCAATGGTGGCAGTGTCGTATAACAGCCACTTTTACCTCACGGAACACTGAATGGTACATGGATAGGACAGGTTTGGAGGGATATGGACCGAATGCCGGCAGGTGGGAATGGTGTAGCTGGGACATGTTGGCCGGTGTGGGCAAGTTGGGCCCAAGGGCCTGTTCCAACGCTGCATCACTCTATGAGTACAGCACAGGAACAGGCCCTTCGGCCCACAATCTGATGCCGTTAAACTAATATCCTCCGCCTCTTAAACACCATTATCATATCTGCCTCCACCACCACCCACCCCATGACACCCAGCACTCAATGTGTAAACAACATTGCCCTGAAAATCTCCTTTAAACTTTGCCCCGCTCATCTTAAAGCTGTGCCCTTTAGTCTGGGAAAGAGGTTCAGACTGTCTACCCTGCTAATGTCCCTCATAATTTTACAAAGTCCTATCAGCACTTCCCTCAGCCTCCAATGCAGCAGCCAAAACAATCCAAGTTTGTGTAAAGAAAGCACAAGGTCTGACAGCATCTCGGGAGAACATGGACAGGTGACGTTTCGGGTCGAGTCTCTTCTTCAGACCGACCTCTCCTCATACCTAACACCCTGTCACCCCGGAGGCATTCTGGTAGATCTCTTGCACACTCCAGTGCCACCTACATCCTCATACCTTCTCATCATATAGTACCTTCTCACCAGCACTCTGGCAAACCACTTGTTAGTCGTAGAGTGATACAGTGTGGAAACGGGCCCTTCAGCCCAACTTGCCCACACCGGCCAACAATGCCCCAGCTACACTCGTCCCACCTGTCTGCGCTTGGTCCATATCCCTCCCAACTTGTCGTATCCATTAACCCGTCTAACTGTTAAACGTTGGGATAGTCCCAGCCGCAACTACCTCCTCTGGCAGCTCGATCCATACACCCACCAACCTTTGTGCGAAAAAGGTACCCCTCAGATTTCTATCTTTTCCCCTTCACCTTGAACTCCTCTGGTCCTCGATTCCCCTACTCTGGGCAAGAGACTCTGTGCATTTACTCCTCTCGTGATACTCCTCATTACCGAGGCAATGCCGGACTTCTTACACCAAGTATTCCAGTGAAAGCGAGTCCCCCCGGTCGCAAACAGCAAGCGAGCTGCACAGTGAGGGTCGACGAGGGATCGTACCTTGCGGGGAATGCGTCCGTGGTACCAGGCATGGCCTCGCAGGTCTTCGCCGTTCAACTTCAGCTCCTCCTCCAGCTCTTTCCTCAGCCTCTCAGGTGTGGAGTCCATGATGTACCTGTCCTTGGAGAACTAGACACAAGAGAGCGGAATCGTCAGACAGCGCCCGATACACCCGTCGCGCTGCTTGCGGGTGGCAGCTCCGCACACTCCAATCGGCTTTTCTCACCCAGCCGGCACAAGTTTGCAAAGGGAAACCGACTGGCTACGATCCCAATTCCACAGCTGGTGCTTTACCCATCCTCTTCAGTCTCAAATCAATAACTGCGCGATAGGTCACACTGTTAATGATTAGCAGTCGGAAGTACCCTGTCTTCAGCTACTGCAATGCTACCAGATCAGGAACTAACTGCTTTCCCCACCTCCCAGTTCTCTTCTAAGATGGCATCTGTTCCCCTGCCACTAATGAGACTATTATTTGCACGTTGATGACTCAATTACAATAGACTCCAAAAAAAAACACACCAAAAAAAAAAAATTTTAATTTCCACCGCTATTCATTTTGGATGTCAGTGTGCGATCTGTCCGCACCTCCTTGGGATTTGCGGACAATATATTTATCCAGGAGTTAGTCGCTCGGAGATGTAACAAAACAGAATTATTTTTAATTGCACCCTTTTCTCCGGCAGAAGTCAAAGATGATTAATTGCAGTGGTCCCCCGATCAAGTTTAATTTCACTTAAAACTCAGGAAATTGAGTCAAGATTAGAAAGTCACATTTACATTCTGTGTTTTTTTTTTGGGGGGGGGGGGGGATATCTGTGTGTGTATGTGAGCATATACATGTGCTCGTGTGCACTGTATGCATCGGGCTCTGTAATTAAACAGACAGGAGGTTTGTGTACACGCCTCAATCTCTCCCTGCCTGTGTTTGTTTACAAGGTCCATCCAGCATGATGAACAGATTTTCATTTCTGATCCAACATCCTCTCCGTTACTGACAACGTAATGAGCCGATAATTCATTTATGTTTATTTATTCGCCCCAGAGCATCCTGCTGCTTGTCTCTGTGGCTGTGCTTGGTTTCAGTGTTGTCACTCTCTCACACAACTTTATATCCCAATAACAAGGATGTTTCCCACGCATTATCTGTATCTAGGCCTTCTGATACGATACATGTGCAGCAGCAAGAATGAAATAAAAATAATCCGTTTCTATTCTTCACCTTGTCAGCTGCCCTACCCTTAAAGTGACAATAGGGTCATAGCGTCATAGAGCATGGAAACAGGCCCTTTGGCCCAGCTTGTCCATGCCAACCAAGATGCCCTTCTCCGCTGATCCAATTTGCTCACGTTTGAACCATATCCCTCTAAAAGCCATTTCGAGCCAAGTAACTGCCCGAGCATCATGTAAATGTTGCTATTGTACCTGCCTCAACTACCTCCTCTGGCAGCTTGTTCCATACACCCACCACTCTCGGAGTGAAAAGGCCGTACATCAGATTCCCATTTAAATCTTTCCCCTCTCACTTCAATCAGATGCCCTCTGGTTCTTGATTTCCCAACCCTGGGGGAAAAGGCTCGATTCATTCACCATGCCCGCGCCCTGACCGTTTTATACACCGCGATAAGATGGCCGCCCAGCGTCCTGTACACCAAGGAGTAAAGCCCCTTCCTGCCCGACCCTATGGCTCAGTCCCTGGAGTCCTGGCAACATCCTCGTCTTTTTTTTTGCTGAGCTCCTTTCTGGTTAACGGCACCTTTCCTACAACAGACTCAACACATTATTCCAAGAACCGCCTCAGCAACGTTACACACAGTACAACGGGTCCAAGGCGTCTACAATCTTTGGTGTGCTCCTGGGTTTGCTTGCTTCATCACAGTGGGCAGCACAGTGTTGCAGAGGTCGAGTTGCTGCCTTACAGCACCAGAGACCCAGGTCCGATCCTGACTACGGGTGCTGTCTGTACGGAGTTTGCACGTCCACCCTGTGACCGCGTGGGGTTTCTCCGGGAGCTCCAGTTTCCTCCCACACTCCACAGATGTACAGGTTTGTAGGTTAATTGTTCCGCGTGTGTAGGATAATGCGAGTGTACGGGGTCGGCACAGACCCGATGGGCCGAAGGGCCTGTTTCCCTGCACTATCTCTCCGACTCCAATTCTATACAGTAGCTTTGTGGTTGCATTCCTTCACGCACATACCAGAGGCTTGAGCGAACTGAAGGCTGGGGAATTTAAGTGCAGTTAATAAACCTGGACTAAACCACAAAACTATTCCACTGTTTTGACAATCTGGTTGACTTGACATTCTTCTGAGGAAGTAAGGATGTAAAAAAAAAAAAAAGATTTAGGAGGATGTGACCAGGTCTGGAGGGGTTGGAGTTATAAGGAATGATAGATGGGCTGGCACATTTTTCCTTGGAGCGTAAAGGGCCAGTCCCACTTGCATGCGATTGCGTGCGATTGGCGCGACCAAGCGGAAGCGGAGTTCACGCGATGTTCGCGCTAAGTACGCGCTAGGTACGCACTAAGTTCGCGTGTGACGTCATTTCGTCATGCTTACCAATCAGCTGGGCAGAAGGCAGGAGGCGGGCCAACTGAATTTGGGCGTCGAACGGCGTCGGGCGGTGACGTCATCACGCAACGTCACGCCGGGCGGTGACATCATCGCGCAACACCACGCGCTAGGCGTACGCCATCCAGACGCTGCATACGCTGTCAAGATGCTGCATATGACCGCAATGCGCCTGCGTGCCGACAGGCCGTTGGCACACAACGATTTCGACCACTGCAAGAATGTCGGGACCAGCCCCGCACAACTCCGCGCTTCTAAGTGGGACCGGCCCCGCGCGGCCATACGGTGCCCGTACACCTCAAGCGACCACGAGGTCGCGTAATTTGCGAGCCAAGGTCGCGTAAGTGGGACAGGCCCTTTAGAAGCTGAGGGAAGACCTCACACTGGTTTACAAATCCATGAGGGGCACGGGTAAGGTGGGCGCGTACTGTATTTTCCCGAAGGTTGGAGAGTCTAGAACTAGAGGGCGCAGATTTAAGGTAAGATGGGAAAGATCTAAAAGAGATGCAAGAGGCAACTTTCTCATGCATGGGGTGGGGGGGGGGGGGGGGGGTGCGGTGCATATATGCTGAGAGATGCCGGAGGGAGGGGTGGAGTGGTAGGGGTGGGTATAATTGCAACATTTAAAATACAATTTCACAGTTACATGGTTAGGAAAACTCTGCTGACTGGTTGGCACACAACAAAAGACTTTCACTGTACCTCGGTAGTTGCTAGAGGAGGTAGTTGAGGCTGGGACTATCCCATCGTTTAAGAAACAATTAGGCAGGTACACGGATAGGACAGGTTTGGAGGGATATGGACCAAGTGCAGGCAAGTGGGACTAGTGTAGCTGGGACATTGTTGGCCGGTATGGGCGAGTTGGGCCGAAGGGCCTGTTTCCACACTGTTTCACTCTGTGACTAAACTGAACTAGCTCGGTTAGGCAACTAGGTCAGTATGGGCAGATCGGGCCGAATGGCCTGTTTCCATGCTGTTTAGCTCTATGCTGTCCTCACCTGGTCTGGCCTACATGTGACCAGACACACACCGACACAGTTGAGAATTAAATGCCCAGTCAGGTATTTCTTCCCAGCAGTGCCTGACATCCTTGAAGGACCAAGTAGAAAGCTTACGAAATGTGTAGGAAGGAACTGCAGATGCTGGTTTAAACTGGAGGTAGACACAAAATGCTGGAGTAACTCAGCGGGATAGGCAGCATCTCTGGAGAGAAGGAATGGGTGAAGTTTTGGATCAAGACCCTTCTTCAGACTCTGAAAAATGTCTGAAGGGTCTCGACCCGAAACATCACCATTCCTTCTCTCCAGAGATGCTGCCTGTCCCGCTGAGTTACTCCAGCATTTTATGTCTATCTTAAGTTGGAAAGCTTAGCTCCTAATTCAGTTTAAAACCATGGTCTGCTGTTCCCTCCGCTATTATCCACTGCTACCCAACCGCCTTGCACTATAATGTTTAGAGGGATATGGGCTAAATGCAAGCAGGTGGGGCTAGTGTAGATGGGACATGTTGGCCGGTGTGGGCATGTTTCCACACTGTAAAACTCCGTAACTCTATAATTTGCACCTTGCAGTGAAGCGCTTCAAGGCTTTGCTGAAAGATACGGTTCATCACTGTCGAAAAGTACTGCACACACACCTTCTGTTCTGGCAAATGTCAAGCATGTGGGAAATAAGGAGTGTGAAACTTCCCCACAACAGCTGAACCGGAGACCCATGTAATATGTGTAAACGCAAGCTCGATGATTCTCTGCATTTTGATCAGTGCCAGTGCTTTAGTCATGCAGGAAAGAGGCGTTTTGAACCATTGCGGCTGTGCTGTCCATCTGAAAGGGCTGTGGGTTCTGCACCCCTCCAGCAGAGAATCGAAACAAGAACTGAAATGGCAGCAATGAGCCAGTCTACATTTCCCTCATCAGCACCTGCTTTGATCTGTCCTTTTCACACTGTCCTCTCTTTGTTTCCTTCCATATTTCTAGTTTTTTTCTCCCCCGACTCTCAGTCTGAAGAAGGGTGTGGACCCGAAACGTCCCCCATTCCTTCACTCCAGAGATGCTCCAGCTTTTAGTGCGTCGATCCTTGGCACGGCAGAAAGTTGCGCTTCTACATGGAACCTAGTCTTCCCCAAGCCTCGCCTCCAAGAAGGCGTCCTTACACTCTGCGGAAAGGTCGTTGCGAAGCCAGCGGGAGCGCCTTGACCGCGACACTCTGCAACCGTCCAAGGGACTCCACTCTAGGGCGCCAAGGGTTGGGTGAAACTAAACCATTAACAACACATTACCAGGAATGGAGTAAATAGCTCACTGATTTACTGACAGGCACTGCTTCTCCTCAATCAAAATTGGAGCTGGAACGCTGACGTCACCCATTGACTCATTCCTTCCTCCTCCTCCAATAGAATGAAGTTAAAATAATCCGACCAGCCTCGGCTCTATTCTATTCAAAGTATTAACGTTGTTGACGCACTATATGTGGCGACTCTGGTGTACCATGGGACCTGGGTGTCGTGGTACACCAGTCATTGAAAGTAGGCATGCAGGTGCAGCAGGCAGTGAAAAAAGCGAATGGTATGTTAGCTTTCATAGCAAAAGGATTTGAGTACAGGAGCAGGGAGGTTATACTTCAGTTGTACAGGGTCTTGGTGAGACCACACCTGGAGTATTGCGTACAGTTTTGGTCTCCAAATCTGAGGAAGGACATTATTGCCATAGAGGGAGTGCAGAGAAGGTTCACCAGACTGATTCCTGGGATGTCAGGACTGTCTTATGAAGAAAGACTGATAGACTCGGTTTTTATACTCTCTGGAATTTAGGAGATTGAGAGGGGATCTTATAGAAAACTTACAAAATTCTTAAGGGGTTGGACAGGCTAGATGCAGGAAGATTGTTCCCGATGTTGGGGAAGTCCAGGACAAGGGGTCACAGCTTAAGGATAAGGGGGGAAATCCTTTAAGACCGAGATGAGAAAGACTTTTTTCACACAGAGAGTGGTGAGTCTCTGGAACTCTCTGCCACAGAGGGTAGTTGAGGCCAGTTCATTGGCTATATTTAAGAGTGAGTTGGATGTGGCCCTTATGGCTAAGGGGATCAGGGGGTATGGAGAGAAGGCAGGTACGGGATACTGAGTTGGATGATCAGCCTGATCATATTGAATGGCGGTGCAGGCTCGAAGGGCTGAATGGCCTACTCCTGCACCTAATTTCTATGTTTCTATGTTTCTTTGAACGCTTGTGTGTGTAAAACAAAGGATCTCACTGTGACGTGACAAGGAAGTATCGTTCATTCATTGTGGCATTGCTGCCAGATACAAGCGCTCATTCCATAAACCGAAAACATCCCCTTTGCAACAAAGGGATCCAACTCATCCCAACGTCAACTTTTGGCAGAGACGTAAATGCTTCAATCCTTAAAGTCCCCCTCCGAGCCCTCAATCCCAGCTCAGCTTTTGCATCCAGATTCTCCTTTTCGAGCTTCCGTGCTAACAAGGGCCAGAAGGGGACCCGGTGGTGATCGCGCAGGAGGTCGGAGCAGCGGTCGATGAAGGAGCCGGCGGTAGAGGACGGGGCCCGCGGGATTCGGAGAACGCGACGCCAGGAACAAAGGAGGACCCGGAGTGGGGGGACGCCATGGGGGGGGGGGGGGGGGGGGGGCAAGTGGGTGGAGGAAGGGGTGGACCTGGGGCGGGATACTTTGTAGCTGTCTGCGCCCTTTATGTAGCCACCATTACATACCTCGGGTATGTAAACAAAGAATTTCACTGTGACTTGTCACACGCGGAAATAAAGTCGTCATTTCAATTTAGTTATTTCCCAAGTTCCAAGATCCATTCTCCCGTCACAGATGCCCTTTGGATGTGTTCATTAGAACCTATTCTGCTGTTCTTCAATCAATCAGAGTTGAGACTTTTTCTCCAAGTTTAACAACAAAAAAACAAAACTCGAGCAAAACCCTTACACAACCTCAAAATTCCACGGACATCCTGTTTTTTTGGATGATTTTTGAGACTTCCATCAAACCCCCCCTTCATCCAGCGTGAGAGGGGGGGGGACTTTGTTCGGTGGAGAAGGGATTGGGGAGGATTCTTCTTGACTCCATCACCCCGAGAGAAAGATGACCCGCGGCCTGGGCAACACAGTGGCGCAGCTGATAGAGCCCCTGCTTCACAGAGACAGAGACGCCGGTTCGATCCTGACCTCAGGTGCCGTCGGTATGAAGTTCTCACTGTTACCAAGCGGGTTTGCTCCGGGCGCTCTGCTCTCCTCCCACATCCCAGTGGCCAAGACCAACATTGGTGGACTGACTCCTTGTCTGGGTCCAGCTGGATGCTGGTGCTTCATGTACTGGACCAGCTTGTTGTTCAGAGCCCAATAATAGGCATTGTGAGATGGCCACAGATCATAATTATTGGGAAGATAAGACACAAAATGCTGGAGTAACACAGCGGAACAGGCGGCATCCCTGAGGAGATGGAATGGCCACGTTTTGGGTCGCGACCCTGCTTCAGGACCTCTCTCGACCCGAAACGTCACCCATTCGTTCTCTCCAGAGATGCTGCCTGCCCCGCTGAGTTACTCCAGCATTGTGTGTCTATCTTCAGTGTAAACCAGCATCAAAAGCTCCTTACTACACGTTATATTTATTGGGGGGGGTCATCTGTTTCATGAGAAAATTTGAAACATATAAGATTGTTAAGATTGTTAAGGGTTTGGACACGCTAGAGGCAGGAAACATGTTCCCGATGTTGGGGGGAGTCCAGAACCAGGGGCCACAGTTTAAGAATAAGGAGTGAGCCATTTAGAACGGAGACGAGGAAACACATTTTCTCACAGAGCGTGTTGAGTCTGTGGAATTCTCTGCCTCAGAGGGCGGTGGAGGCAGGTTCTCTGGATGCTTTCAAGAGAGATCTGGATAGGGCTCTTAAAAATAGCAGTCAGGGGATATGGGGAGAAGGCAGGAACGGGCTACTGATTGGGGATGATCAGCCATGGTCACATTGAATGGCGGTGCTGGCTCGAAGGGCTGAATGGCCTCCTCCTGCACCTATTGTCTATTGTCCATTGTAAAATGCGAGCTTGAGTGCTCCACCCAGTCTATCTGCCTCATATTTGATACACCTCGACTAGATCATCCCTCAACATCCTGCGCTCCAAGGAATAAGGTTCGAGCCTTCCCAACCTCTGCCTATGGATCAGTCCCTGGAGACCTGGCAGCATCCTTGTAATTCTCGACATATTTCTACAGAGGGCGTCACATCCAAACGTGGACGTGTGGATGTTTCCTGGCCCGGATCTACAAGCTCTGAGTGGGGGGGTGCACCTCTTCATCTTTATTTAACAGAGAAGGTCATTTTGTAGCTGGACGACAGTGCAAACAAAAACACACAATATTGTCTCTGCTACCAGTAAAATACATCTGATTAAACGGAAATTGGACACCCAAGTTGATTTAAACTGGTGGGCAAAGTTAGACTTATCCCTATGGGCCTTTTAAGCCAAGTTTTCGTTATTTTCGGATGTATCCCTCAAAATTTAAAATGGGTCAGCTGAAGCCAAATGTTGTTTAGTTACATAACAACGTTTTACTTGCTCTTGTTCAGGCGGTCGGCATCATCGGCAACAATAGCCTTTATTTCTCGAACCTGCAGATGTCATTCAGAGATCCACCCACAATTTCATGGGCAGGAACTCTCTAAATTTGGCGGATTCAATCCAACAGCCGTGGAAGAAGGCAGCGGAGGTACAACCGAGAGGATCTTAGTAACACTGGGATTTTTAGCGTGCAGGTTTAAAACGCCAAGAGTCAAGAGTGTTATGTGCCCCAGATAGAACAATTAAATTCTTTAAGCCCTGTCCCGCTGTACCAGTTCATTCAAGAGTTCTCCCCGAGTTTGCCCTGATTCGAACTCGGAGATTTACGGTAATGGTCGCTCGTCGGTACTCGGGGCTCTCTCTCGTGGACATTTTTCAACGCGTTGAAAAATCTTCACGAGTCTACCCGTGCTTACCTGCCGTTAGTGAGTCTTCCCGAGTACCTGCCGTTAGCGTTACGAGCCGCTAAGAGACGTCCCCGAGCTCCGACTTACCCGCTACGCTCATTCTCCGTGCTTACCACGAGTTTGATTTTTTTTTAAAGTCGGGAGAACTCTTGGAATGAACTTGTACAGTGGGACAGGGCCATTTACAATGAAATGCAGACTACCATCAGCAGTTTTTACCACAACACCATCGAACTGGAGCAAACATGTTAAACGATCACTTTGATTGTCGGTGTCTCAATATTTGGCGCTGTCGCCTTTATTGAAGTGAAGGTTAGTTTTGAGTGAGGGAATAACATCAGCAGGGATGTGTGAGAAGGAACTGCAGATGTTGGTTTAAACTGAAGGTAGACGCAAAAAGCTGGAGCAGCTCAGCGGGCCAGGCAGCATCTCTGGAGAGAATGAATGGGTGACGTTTCGGGTTGAGACTCTTCCGAGTCTGAAGAAGGGTCGCAACGTGAAACGTCGCCCATTCCCTCGACTCCAGGGACGCCCGCCTGCCCCGCTGAGTTACTGCAGTTGTTTGCGTCTCTCTTCAGCACCAGGAGAAAACCCGAGCAGTATTCCCTCCTTATTTAAACCCTGGCGAGCATCAGCTCGGACCTGCTCCGTGCTCCGCGTACACCAGGCAAAGACAGGACAAGCTTTCAATGAAACGTTTCAAACTCAGCATCAGGGAGCAGAAATGACCAACGACATGCCCAGTGTTAGGACTGATGTACTCTCACTGTGATTAAGTAAATTTACTGCCTAAACAATCTCCCTGGTTCAATAATCCATGTCGTTTGACACCATTTGCTGCTCTAATTAAAGAGCTCCGACACATCAAAGGCCCCAAACGCTGTGATGAACGGATGTGGGATACATGCCCAGAGCCCCCATTGTTTGAAATGAAGCCCCATTGTTCACTGTAGGCAGTTTGCGATTTAGACACCGCAGCATGCAGTGGGCCTGGAGGAGGTCTTTTACAACAGGGAATCCAGGTCCATATTAGTGGTTTTTCCACAATCTGCACGGTTTAATCTCTCTTTATCTCCTTGCCCATCACACTAATTCTATTTGTTCCATTTCCCAATTACACATCAACTGCAACTTATGGCAAAAATAATTCAGGGAAATATTAACCTGGAAATTTGACTAATTTGCAACATGTCACTTAGTTCATGAGTTCTTGGAGTAGAATTAGGCCGTTTGGCCCATCGAATCTACTCCGCCATTCAATCATGGCTCTCCCTCCTAACCCCATTCTCCTGCCTTCTCCTCCTAACACCCGTACTAATCAGGAATCTGTCAAACTCTGCCTTAACATTTACACTTGACTTGGCCTTCACAGCCGTCTGTGGTAATGAATTCCACAGATTCACCACCCTCTGGCTACAGAAATTCATCCTCTTCTCCTTTCTAATGGAACATCCTTTTATTCTGAGGCTGTGCCCTCTGGTCCTAGACTCTCCACATCCACTCTATCCAGGCCTTTCATTGGAGGACTTGCATGCAAATCTCTAAACTAAACTAAAGGCATCCAAGAGAAGAAGGGTCTCGACCCGAAACGTCGCCTATCTCCTTCGCTCCTTAGATGCTGCTGCACCCGCTGAGTTTCTCCAGCTTTTTGTGTAACCCCCAGCATCCAAGATTACGTTCGCTTGTAGTCAGCATGTGTTATGATGCAGACAACTGCAGGCAGAGGAATATAGTAGCGGCAGCAATTTGTGCGGGACTCCAGTATTTTCCAGAACCCTACACAATGTGCTAATGCGACACCATTCCCCATTCAACACAAATAACCAAGGATGAATGAATATCTATTCCCAATGACCTGACACGCATTTTCCACAGTGGATGAAACATTTTTTTTTTCAATGCACGAAGTACATTTAACTGTTTTGTATTCAATTACAGCGGTATTTTACATTGGTTCGCTTTAAACTCTTTCCACTGGACGAGATGCTCAAAGGCAGAGTGTCAAACATGACAGGAACTGCGGATGGATAGTGCAGCCCCCAGCGACCGTGACCATATCCAGTAAACTAAACACCCTGGGAGCAACACCTCCGACATCACAGCTTGGTTTAGGAACAACTCTGCCAAAGACCACAAGGAATTGCAGAGAGTTGTGGATGTAGCCTAGTCCATAACTCCAGGCTAGACTCCCCACCATCCACTCCATGCACACTTCACATTGCCTCAGGCAGACAGCCGACATCATCAAAAGCCCGATCCTATAGGGGTGTACAAAATCATGAGAGGAATAGGTCGGGTAGACACACAGGGTCTCTTGCCTAGAGTAGGGGGATCGAGAACCACAGGTTGAAGGCGAGAGGGGGGTAAGACTTGGTAGGAATCTGAGGGGAGACGTTTTCACACAAAGAGCGGTGGGCGTCTGGAACGAGCTGCCGGAGGAGGTAGTTGAGGCAGGTACTATCGCAACGTTTAGGAAACATTTAGACAGGTACATGGATAGGACGGGTCTGGAGGGATATGGGCCAAACGCAGGCGGGTGGGACTGGTGTAGATGAGACATGTTGGTCAGGGTGGGCAAGTTGGCTGAAGGGAACTGTATGACTTTGTCCATCCAGTCTAGTCCCTTCCTCTCCCTGCTCCTCAGTACAGGCAGAAAGGAACGGAAGCTTGAAAAGCCCGCACCACCACGACCCGAGGGAATGGATTCACCCCCCTCACTTGTGACCAGATGATGACGTTTCTTCCGTAAGTAGAGGTACCGTCTGTTCATTCAACCATTGCGGACACTGGACTTTATCTATGGCACCGATGCTGAGAGCTACATTCTGCACGTTGTATCTTCCACTTTGCTCTGCCTATTGTACTTGAGTCTGTCTTGCTTGTATGTGTGTGGTATATCTGATCTGGACGGAGAGCGTGAAAAACAAAGCCGTTTGCCGTACCTCGGCACACACGATAATCATAAACCTAACCCTAAGCCTCCCCCATCTCCCGCCATACATCCTAAAGAAAATGTATTTACAGGAAAGCGGGCAAGATATTTGACTACATAAAGTGGTGAGAGGGGGTTTTTAGGGCGCGGCAAGATGAATGGAGGGTCTCAAGAGAGGAGGGGGTGGGGGTGGGCTGAAGACTGGCTGACAGGCAGGCAGAAGACTTGGACGGGTTGGGAGAGTGGGTAGATGCAGATGCAGTTTAATGTGGATAAATGTGAGGTTATCCACTTTGGTGGCAAAAACAGGAAGGAAAGATTATTATCTGAATGGTAGTCAAGTTGGGAAAGCGGAATTAGTTTCAACGGGATCTGGGAGGTCCTTGATTCATCAGTTACAGCAGGCAGTGAAGAAAGCAAATGGCATGTTGGCCCCCTTCATACTTGTGAGGAGTCGAGTAGAGGAGCAAAGAGGTCCTTCTGCGAGGTTGTACAGGGCCCTAGTGAGACCAAACCTGGAGTAGTGTGTGCAGTTTTGGTCTCCAAATTTGACGGGTAAGGATATTCTTGCTATTGAGGGAGTGCAGCGTAGGTTTACAAGCGTTAATTACGGGATGGCGGGACCGTCATATGTTGAGAGAATGTGTGACTGGGCTTGTTACACTCTGGAGTTTAGGAGGAGGATGAGGGGTTTATTGAAACATATGAGATTTATGAGCGGTTCGTACACCGCTAGAGGCAGGAACATGTTCCAATGTTGGGTGAGATAGAACCTGGGGGCAACAGTTTAAGAATTAGGGGTAAGCATTTAGAACGGAGTTGTAAGACAACTTTTTCATCCAGGGAAGTTGTGGTTCAGAGGAGATTCTCTGCCTCAGAGGTAAATGGAGGGACCAATTCTCTGGATGCTTTTCAAGAGAGAGCTGGATTGAAGCTATTGAAGATAGCCTAGTAGGGGATATGGGGAGGAGGCAGGTTCGGGAGGTTCTGATTGTGGATGATCAGCCATGATCACAGTGAATGGCGGTGCTGGCTCGAAGGGCAGTAGCCTACTCTGCACAAGTGTCTATACTGTGCAGGTTAGAGCACTAGAGTTCTGCTGAACCGATGGGTGTAGCATGGCACCTCCGGTCAAATTCTTCACAACAGCGCCAGAGTACCCGGGTTCAATCCCAACTACGGGTGCTGTCTGTGCGGAGTCTGTATGGGGATCGCTGGTTGGTGTTGGTGGCTGAAGGCCCTCTTCCACGCTGCATCTCTAATGTCTAAACTAAATGTGCTAGAGTAACTCAGCGGGTCGGGCAGCATCTCTGGAGACTATTATAGATTGTCCCTAGGGTGTAGGATGGGGCTAGCCTATGGGGTGACTGCTGGTCGATGGGCCAATGGGCTGTTTCCACGCTGTATCTTTAAAGTCTAAAGCAAACTTCTACCAAAGATTAAGTGCTGGAGTCATCCAGCAGCTCAGGCAGCATTCAGTGCAGCTTAAAGTCTAAAGTAAACTTCTCCCAAAGATAGACATAAATCTTTGGTGTAAACCAGCATCTGCAGTTCCTTCCTCCAAAGTACTGTACTTCCAAAACAGCCACAAAGTGCTGGAGTAACTCAGCGGGCCAGGCAGCATCTCTGGATACGAAACAGTAAACCTCCTTTCCCAAGCAACTGCTCAGGAACCCAGAACCCAGTCCTCTCCCCGGGATCTCAGCGCCTTCCAGCTTGAGACTAAAAAAACGGCCTAATCTTTATTTGATTACCATTGCTGTAGTTTGCTTTTAACAAGCAGTCCGCTTGTGGTTACGACGGGCGTTATTTTGGATCATTCCCTCACGGAGTTTTGGTTAGTCCAGACTAAAAATAAATACTGAGAGGAGGACCTGACTTCCATGCAGAGTGGAAAAGTTCCCGTGACAACTCTGCCAGTTTTTAAAGTATTGAAACTGCGTGCGGTGAGAGGCAGCCGCGCACTGTTGCCCAACCCAGCCCAGCCCAGCCCGGCCCAGCTCGGCGAGCACAGCCAGCCCAGCCGGCCCAGCCCAGCATGGCCAGCACAGCACGCCCAGGCCCGGCCAGCCTGGCCCAGCCCAGCATGGCCCAGCTCGGCCCAGGCACCAGCACGCGAGGCCCGGCACAGCCCAGCCCAGCCCGCCCCCAGACCTGCAGGCCAGCACAGCACAGCCCAGCATGGCCCAGCACAGCACAGGCACAGCCCGGCCCAGATCACAGCCCAGCGGCCCAGTCCGAGCCCAGCACAGCAGAAGCAACGCGTTAGTCTATGAGTGATACAGTGTGGAAACAGGCCCTTCGGCCCAACTTGCCCACACCCGGCAACATGTCCCCTCCAAAAACCGTGTCTATCCCTGTGGACACAAATGCGCTGGAGGTAACTCAGCGGTCAGGAGAAGCGCATCTCTGGGAGAGAAGGAAACGCGGCGCAGGATCGGGTCCCAGAACCCTTCTTCAGACTGAGCGTCGGGGGAGAGGGAGGACTAGGTAATTGTGGCATGGGGGAAAGTGTGGAAAAGATGATCAAAGGGGGTCTGGACAAGAGGATATGTAGAATGGTTCATTGTTAGCTGAGGGGGAAGGTGGCAACGAGGGTACAATCGGTAAAATGTAATAACCTGGACAGTGAGACTGGAACTGGAATCGGGGTTGGAGTACGGAGAGGGATAAGCGAGGGTTACTTGAAGTTTGAGGTCAGTATTAACACCGCTGGGGTGTGAGCTGCTTGAGTTTTAGGTGGACTCTGGTGTTGAGTTGAGTTTTTGTGTCTCACACTGTATGTTATGTTGTGTAAGTCATCTCTATATATGTGTGTTAGTATGTATGTTGTTATGAGTATATATGTGGGTGTGTGTGTCTCTATCTGATGTCATGTGTGTGTGTTGTGTGTGTGTTCTGTGTGTCTATATATGTTGGTGTGTGTATATAAAATCATATGTGTGTGTGTGAGTATATCATCATATAGTGTGTGTGGTGTGTATATCTGTTGTGTGTGTGTGTTTGTCTCACTACTCTGAGTGTGTAGTCGTTTCGTGGTGATTTTTATCTTTTGTACACACCAAATAAACAACCACATTTTTCTTTACACATACACACAACAAATTATATATTTATAAATACCACACACTACACACACACATAAACCCTCACACAGTATATATATATACAACACACATTTACACACACAAATATATATAGTACACATACACACACACACATATATTATTTACCAACACACCACATAGTATGGAAGATGGGTCTCTAACTGAAAGTCTCCTATTGGGGGGGGGGGGGGGAGTGGGGGGAGGGGGGGGACATGGGAACAAATAAAACCACATTGACCCTCCAAATTGGCGCTGGGACTCGCTCTGTCGGGACCGGGAATGCCAGTTAACCCAGACTTAATACACTGAAGGGTCGCGGAGTGGAGCAGGGCACGCGGCCAGGTGTTTGTGGGGGGATGTCACGGGGAGTGAGGTGGGGAGATGAAACTGCATTTAAACACAACGCCCGACCCCGATGAGCTCCTCCAGCACTTTGTTGGCTGTATTTGGGACGTTGCAGTGGTTGTGGAGGAAGGAATGCAGATGCTGTTTAACCGAGGATGAGCGCAAAAACAAACAAAACACACTCATTTTCAACAAAGTGGGAAGCCCTGCACAGTCCCCCCCAGCAAGAGGATGCGGTCCTCGCCCCGCTAGCGTTGGGGGCTTCCCGCATCCGTCTCCCGCCGATGATGCCCGTCCCGCCCAGTTACCCCGGGGAAGGTCGCGTCTGTCTCTTTCGAGGGTATTCCCGGCATCTGCTAGTCATTCCTCCACTGCCGCATCTTCCAACACAGCCAAAAAACCAAGAGCTGGAGGAAACTGGGGGTCAGGCAGCAGCATCCGTGGGAGGAAAACGGGCCGGCGGCGTTTTTTGGGTGGTTATTTCTTTCCGCTAAAGTAAACTGCGACCAATAGTACCATCTCACCCCCCCTCCTTCACTTGAAACTACCACGATCCCGCTCACCCATCCCCGTTCCATCCGAACGGGTGGTCAGCACGGTAATCGGAGGGCGAGGGCCTGTTTTCACGCGGAAACTCCTAAACACGCACTAAACTAAAATGGAATCTAGATTCACTGGAGAATGAAGCTTCGGTTAGTGCGAGGTGTCCGGGTAACATTTTCTCAGTCCTTTCTATATTTTTCTTATTTTCTATCTTCTCTCTCTTTTCTCTTTCTCTCTCTTTTTATCTTTTTTCTATTT
>CM069140.1:67836540-67889103 GCA_035221665.1 Okamejei kenojei | reverse complement strand
TAAATTGTAAATTATAACAACACAAACTCCTTAACTTGAACTAACCCAGTAAAGAAGAAAAAAGGAAACGTAAAATTCTGAACGGCTGGGATGAAAGTGTCGGTGGACGAAGGCCTTTTCCACCGGAATCTCTAAACACGACTAAACAAAATTGTTACTAGATTTACTGGAGAATGAAGCTATCCGGATTATGCGTGTCAGTAAGTGGGAGAAGGCAGGTGAGTGGGGGAGCCAAGGGAGAGAGGAAAGGAGAGGAAGAAGAGAGAGGGAGAGAGGGAGAGGGAGAGGGAGAGGTGGAGGGAAGGGTGGGGAGTGGGAAGATGAGGGATAATATGGGAGAGAGAGTAGGGATAAGGCAGAGGTAGATAATACTTATCTTGTTACTTTTATCGTTGTGTGCTTTTTCTTCTTTGCTTTTCTTTTTCCGCTTTTTTCTGTTTCTCTTTTTTTCCTTTTTCTATCGACTGTTTCTTTTTCTCTTTTTGACTTGTTTTCTCTTTTTTTTCTCGTAGTCTCTCTTCTCTCTCTTTTTTCTCTCTTTCTCTTCTGCTTACTCTCTCTCTTCGTCTCTTTTTCTCTCTTTTTCTCTCTGTTTCTACTGCTTTTTCTCTCTGTTATCTCTCTCTTCTTTCTCCCTCTTTTCGCACTTTTTTTCTCTCTTTTTCCCTTTCTCTCATTTGTCGTCTTTTGCTCTTTGTCTCTTTTCTCTTGTTCTAATTTTAAATGCTGTCTCTTTCTATTCTCTCTTTCTCCTCTATCTCTCGATGTTTTTTTTTATCCTTTTCTCTCTTGTCTCTTCCGCCCGTGAGGCAGCGGTAAGCACCAGCCTACGATTGTACCCCTGGTGTAAAACCAGCACTCCTTGCCGTCCGCCGGCCAGCTGCTACACACGAGCACGGCATCCCTCCCCTCACTCTCCCCCCCGCTGGCAAAGGGCTGCACGGTACCTTGATTCCAATGTAGGATTCCGATAGAACAGCACAGGCTGTGGAAAGAGCCCGCAACAAGCTGCAATCCGCTCCGCATGTCGGCGGACATAGCGGGCGCTCCCGTCAAGTGTTTGCCCAGACCAGCGGGTGGGACGGGAGGGACGGGACTGCCACGGAGCCCCCCAGTGTGTGGACAGCCAGCGGCCGACCGCCAAGACCCCTTCGCCCTGCCCTGCCCTGCCCGCCCCCATCCGGGACCCCTCCCGATCCACCCAGGCCGCCTCGGGAGCGCCCTTTCTGGCGAATAAGACAGCGAGCCTCTCGCTGACAACTGCCCCTTAGCAGCCCGTGTATGGGCAACGCCGGCGCCGCGCATTATAACCCACTCGAGGCTCCTCCCTCATATAATCATAAGCCTCCCCCTTCCCCCCCTCTTTTCCACAACCCCTTTTTCCCACCTCCCTCCCACCCTCCCCATCTACAACCTCCCCCCTCCCCCACCCCCTCACCCCCTTTTTTTCCTCGCCTCTCCCTGTCCCTCTCCTCCACTTTTCCCACACTTTTCCCTTTATCCTATTCCACCTTTCCCACCTATTACACTTTCCCCTCCTCCTTCCCCCTTTTCTCTCCCCCTCTCCCCCTTCTCCTATTCGACCTCCCCCTCCTCCTCTCTGTCCTACCCTCTCCTCCTCTACCCCCTAGCCCTCTCCTCCCCCCTCCCTTCCCTCCATCCCTCCCTCCATCTCCTCCCCCCTACCCCTCCCTCTCCTCCCCCCTCCCCGTCCCTCTCCTCCCTCTCACCCCTCCCCTCTCCTCCTCTCCTCCCACCCCTCTCCTCCCCCCTCTCCCTCTCCCTCCTCCCCTCTCTCCCCTCTCCGCTCCCCTCCCCTCTCCTTCCCCCTCTCCCCTCCTCCCCTCACCCTCTCTCTCCTGCCTCCCTCCTCCCCCGGTTCACAGAATTAGGATCAGGGAGGGGGAATCCCTCCCCTCTCCCTTATTCACCAGTTGCCATGAGTCGGGGCTTTACCTGGACTACCATGGCGCGAGATATCGCTTCTCCTGCACCAACTAAAAAAGTCGCGTCTGAAGGCAAGTGTGCTCCCGGTTGTTCCGGCGGACTGGCCGCGGAGTTGCCACCACGCTCCAATGAGCCACACACGCTGCCACCCTTCACCCTCATGCACTACGGCAAACCACGCCCATTGCCCAATCCCAGAACGCTCGCATGAAAGGTGCGACCTTCAATCCTCGGAATTAACTAGAAGAAAAAAAAAAGAGCTGGCTGGATACAAACTAATCACGAGCAAGACGGAGTTGCACAGCTTTGCATATTTGGAAATTGTTCTAAGTAATCATTGACTTGCACCGTTGTTCAGGGGCAGTCGGGCGCGGGTTGGCTACCCGGAGGAAAACATAGAAATTAGATGCAAGGACAGGCCATTGTCGCCCTTCTGCCTGCACCGCCATTCAATTGATCATGGCTGATCATCCAACTCAGATCCTGTACTGCCTTCTCTCCATACCCCCTGATCCTTTAGCCACAAGGGGCCACAATCTAACTCTCCCTCTTAAATATAGCCAATGAACTGGCCTCAACTACTTCTGTGGCAGAGAATTCGCTCAGTCTCACCACTCACTGTGTGAAAGAATCCTTCTCATCTCCGTCCTAAAAGAGTTCCCCCCTTAATATCCTTAAACTGTGACCCCTTGTAGTCCTGGAGTTCCCAACTTCGGGAACAATCTTCCTGCATCTAGCCTGTCCAACCCCTTAAGAATTGTGTAAGCCTCTATAAAAAGATCCAGGATCCCCCCTCAATCTCCTAAAAGAATTCCACAGCGAGTACAAGCCGAGTCGGCGTGTAGTTTTGCTTTATCCGACACTCACAGACACAAAAAGCTGGAGTAACTCAGCGGGCGGGTCAGGCAGCATCTCTGGAGAGAAGGAAAGGGTGACGTTTCGGGTCGAGACCCTTCTCCCGACTGAGAGACAAGGGGAGAGGGGAAACTAGAGGCATGAAGAGAGACAAATCAAATTCCGACCCGAAACGTCACCTATTCTTTGTCTCCACAGATGCTGCCTGACCCGCTGAATTACTCCAGCATTTTGTATCGTTCTTCCCACACATACACGAACGATCGCGGACCTGAGGATGGGCAGTCAAACTGGATAGGGTCCAGGAACAACTCAAGTAACAATTTCAGTATACTTAGTTCCAATTATTATTTTTTCCACTATTCCTTTCTTCCATTGACTCCATCTACACTTACTCTGCCTCGCTAGGTTGCCAGTATTATCAAGGACCAGTCTCATCCCAGTCATTCCTGCTTCTCCCCACTCCCATTAGGCAAGAGCTACAGACCATTGCAACTGGAAGCCACACTTTTTGGAGTTTAGGAAGCAGAGGAGACTTTGTTGAAAGTTACTGAATGGTGAATGGCCTGGATGGAGTGAATGTGGAGAGGATGGCTTCCACAATGGTTTTGGAGAGTGTGGACCATGAGGTCACAGCATCAGAATAATAGAGAAATCGCAGAGAGTTGTGGACATAGCCCAGACTATCGTGCAAACCAACCTCTCTTCCATTGACTCCATCTACACTTCACACTGCCTGGGCAAGACCACCAGCCTAATCAAAGACCAGTCTCACCCCTCTTCTCCCCTCTCCCATCAGGCAAGAGGTACAGAAGTGTGAAGATGCACCCCTCCGGGTTCAGGGACAGCTTATTCCCAGCTGTTACCAGGCAACTGCACCATCCTCTCACCAACTGGAGAGTGGTCCTGAATCTCCCATCTACAACATTGCCTTCAAACTATCTTTAATCAGACTTTACTAAACTTTATCTAAAGTTGCTAAGGTTAGATAAACTGCCAAACGTTATTCACTTTCTTGTGTATCTGCTCACTGTGGGCAGCCTGAAGAAGGGGTCCAAACCTGAGACATCACCTATCCCTGCCCCCCAGAGATGCTGCCTGACCTGCTGAGGTACTCCAGCACTTTGTGTATTTTTTATTGTAAACCGACATCTGCGGTTCCTTGTGTCTGTGTTCCATGTGATCTTTGGGTTTGTGGCTGAAATGGTAACCTGATCCTAGCGTGCGTCGAGATTGGATGGGGGGGTGGTGGGGGGGGGACCCAACAAAGGAGTTGAAGGGGAGATTGAAAACAGGAGCTTAAGTGTAATTACAATTGTCTGTCCGTTATGGAGTGCAAGACAGACAAACAGATTCACATAACTATGACCTGTTTCCACACAGTGAGCAGTGAAGCATTTGAATGCTTGAATTATAAAAATGGGTTGCTTAGGGCAGGATGTTGTGGGATGTTATCAAAACGTTGAATATTCTTGTTTGAAACATTAATATCCCACGCACCAGTGGGTTATGTGGGTGTGACTGGTCTCCACGAGACAGCGGGTCCCACCTCAAGGTTCGTGTTACAGTAACTGGGGAAACTCCAGACTCCGACATTCCTTCTTGCTTGTGCCTGGACTTAGATTTACCAGGATGTTGCCAGGACTAGCATTTGCAGTTCCTAGTTTCGAAGAATGTCATTGCTCTGTCACCAGTGCACATGACAACTTTTTACTGTCCGGGACTCTTGTTACTGTCCCCATTCTCTGCTCACCAATTCAAGGCCAATCAACGAGTCTTCAATACTGCATGGCTGTGGTGGTGCACTTATCGCTCTACCTCCCCCCTCGACTTCATCCAAGGACCCAGGCCGTCTTTCCAGGTGAGGCGGAGGTTCACCTGCAACCTCATCTACATGCATCCGATGCTCTAGGTGTCAACTGACCTACATCGGTGTAGACCAAGCGCAGCTTGGCGACGCTTCGCCCAACACCTCCGACACAGTTCGCATTAACCATCCTCAACTCCCATCTCCGGTGCTCAGACATCAACTCCCCCTCCCCAATTCCGTATCCGATCTTTCTGTCCTCGCTTCTCCTCCATGGCCAGAATGAGGTCCCACCGCAAAAATTGAAGTGCAGCACCTCATATTTCGCTTGGGTAGTTTACACCCCAGCGATATGGACATTGACTTCACCAATTTCAGATTGTCCTTACTTTCTCCCTCCTTCCCCTCCCCAGCTCTCCCACAGCCCACTGTCTCCGCCTCATACTTTCTTCTTCCTGCCCCCCCCCCATCCCACATCAGTCTGAAGTAGGGTGTCGACCCGAAACGTCACCTACCCGAAACGTCAACTTCGCTCCATAGATGCTGCCTCACCCTCTGAGTTTCTCCAGTATTTTTGTCTACCTTCAATGTTGCTCGATGCTTGCTAAGCAACAGTTTACAATACAACATCATTTCACATATTACAATTGTAATCTCCATCGATTCATTACTTTTTTGTTTTTCCTTTTCACTTTACAATGACTCAGTCACATCTTTTTCCGATTTTAATTAGTAAGGTAAATGCAAGTTGTTGTTTTTAAGTTAGTTTAGACTTTAAAGATTCAGCGTGGAAACAGGCCCTTCAGCCCAACTTGCCCACGGTGGCCAACATGGCCCATCTACACTAGTCCCAACTGCCTGCTTTAGGCCCATATCCCTCTTAACCCATCCTATCCATGTACCTGTCCAAATGTTTCTTAAAAGTTGCAATAACTACCCTGACTATATCCTCACTACAGCTTGTTCCATACACCCACCACCCTTTGTGTAAAAAAAGTTACCCCTCAGGCTCCTATTAAATCTTTCCTCCCTCACCGTTAAACCTGTTGGTCGATCAGGAATGACATGACAATCTGAGTGAGAAGATTATGGAGAGTCGGTCTGTCAAGGAGGACTCTCTCTAACCTCTACAGGTGCACAGTAGAGAGCTTGCTGACCAGTTGCATCGTGGCTTGGTTCGGCAACTTGAGCGCCCTGGAGAGGAAAAGACTAAAAAAAAAAGTGGTAAACACTGCCCAGTCCATCATCGGCTCTGACCTTCCTTCCATCGAGGGGATCTATCGCAGTCGCTGCCTCAAAAAGGCTGGCAGCATCATCAAGGACCCACACCACCCTGGCCACACACTCATCTCCCTGCTACCTTCAGGTAGAAGGTACAGGAGCCTGAAGACTGCAACGACCAGGTTCAGGAATAGCTACTTCCCCACAGCCATCAGGCTATTAAACCTGGCTCGGACAAAACTCTGAACGTTAATAGCCCATTATATGTTTATTTGCACTTTATCAGTTTATTTATTCATGTGTGTATATATTTATATAATGGTATATGGACACACTGATCTGTTCTGTAGTCAATGCCTACTATGTTCTGTTGTGCTGAAGCAAAGCGAGAATGTCATTGTCCTATCAGGGACACACGACAATATACTCACTTGAATCTTGAATCTATGTTAGTATAGCAGGTTACTTTCCCTGAAGGACCAGACCATATAACCATTATATGGTTATATGGTTATAAGGACCAGACCCGTTGAATGGTATTTCTGTGGCTACCATTACCAATTCTAGAATTAATTACTTGACTATAATTTCACTAACTACCACGGTGGGATAGAGCTGGCATGAATGTGTGAAAAGGAACTGCAGATGCTGGGATGTACTGAAGGTAGACAAAGTTAACTCAGCGGGTCAGGCAGCATCCCTGGAGAAAAGGGATGCGTGACGTGTTGGGTCGGGTCCGTCAGGCTGAAGAAACGCCACCTTCCCACCTTCTCCAGGGATGCGGCCTGACCCGCTGAGTTACTCCAGCACTTTGTGTCTATCCTTAGACCCGACTGCAAGCGTGCAGGATCGCTGCTGCTGTTGACATTTTCCCAGCTTATGTTGGTAACAGGATATGTTTGTTCTGTGCACCCGACCAGAAGTCACTGTTCCTAAACAAGCCCTAATCATCATTTTTTATTAGCATCTCAAAGGGACCTTCAACCATGGATCAAACAAAAACATGTGAGTTTGGAAGTTCCTGCATTTAGGCTAATTACAGCCCTGGCTCCAGCAAAGGTTGTAACATAAACTGCACAGATAACTAAATTGGGAAGGGGGCACACCCAGATCACCAGCTAATTCCATGCATGGCTGGTGTGCCAGGAAGTTTTACACTGGGTCCCACCCAAGCTCCCTGTAACTCTAGTGCAGCTCACTGCCTCTAATTGCCGCGCTCCCATCAGACAAGGAAACACACGCAGAAACACCCCTCTCATTTAGGAAAATACGTCGTTTAGAGATACAGCGAGGAAACGGGCCCCTTCGGCCCACCGAGACCGTGCTGAGCAGCGACCCCCCACACACTAACACTATCCCACACACACGAGACAATTTACATTGTTACCAAGCCAATTAGCCCACAAGCCTGTACGTCTTTGGAGTGTGGCAGGAGACCGGAGCTCCCGGAGAAAACCAACGCGGTCACGGGGAGAGCGTGCAACCCCGTACAGACGACATCTCTGGTCAGGATCAAACCCGGACGTGCAGGTTTGCAAATTAATTGGCCTTCCGTAAAGATTGTCCCTAGTGTGTAGGATAGTGCTAACGTACGGAGTGATCGCAGGCCGGCGTGGGCTCAGTGGGCTGTAGAGCTTGTTTCTGCGCTGTATCTCTAAATGAAACTTAGTATGATCTCATTTATTTGGGTGGCAAGCAAACAAAAGCTTTTCACTGTACACATGACAATAAATCCAAACTTAAACAATCCATTCGATAGCTTTAAGGGCATCGGGTTGGCAATCTGGACTCAATAGTAATCAGGGACATGGCAGACAGAAACTGACCATCAGGAATAACATTTCTCAGCACACATATTGAAAGTGTGGAGATATTGTGAGAGTTTGTAATTTACCATTAACCAGACCACCTGATGTGGCCTTTGGACCTGTGCATTTAAATGTGAGGTGGCAGATGGCGTGTGTGTGTGAAATGGAAACACTGATGTGTGTCCACCCATCCAAACCACTCATTAGTGTTAAGTGTGTCTTAGGGGGAAATTGCAATGTCCCAATTCAATTCATTAAATGTGCTATCTGCTGCTAATGGAAGGAGAATTCCTCTGGGATTTGGCATTCATTGACGCTACTCTCACATTTTATCACAGAATCAGATCTTTGAACCCAACGATTCACCTGCAATTCAACAGGGCAAGAGCAAGGCTTTTTGCAGCTGCAATATTCAATCCTGCAACTGGTGATGTGTGTTGGTCAGTCAGTCTTCCTGTTCCTGTGCCTGCCTGTGTCTGGTCCTGTGCCTGTGTGTATATGTGCGTGTGTCTGTTTACAATATATATTTGTACAGACACACACACACACATATACATATATATACACACACACATATATATATACACACACACACACATATACATATATATATATATACACACACACACACACACACACACACATATATACACACCTGAAGGGTCTCGACCCAAAACATCTCTCTCTCTTTTTATTCTTGTTTATTATATTATTGACAGTGTACTATGTTTACATATCCTGTCATGCTGCTGTGAGTGAGAATTTCATTGTTCTCTCTGGGATATTTGACAATACAACACTGTCGACATAACTTCTGAGATTCAATCAGCAAGGTGGGTGACTGCATGGGGATCAATAATGAAGGCAACAATCAATTACTTTGCTGGCCGCTGAGCTGTGACATTGGCTTGACTCAATTCGGTTTGTTCGATGAGGTTCACAGGCTGCTATCCACAGGTGCTCGCGTGCCAAGCATCGAGAGCCTTAGTGTTAAAAGCATCATTGCACATTGAACCACAGGCACGTGGGGAATACCAAATAAAGCTTTAGGCAGCTACAAGTTACAATTCCAGATTGTGTTCACAGATTGCGTGTAAATGACTGTACTGCAGAATAATCCTAATGTAGGTTTGGGTTTATTATGGTCACCTGTTCTGAGGTACAGTGAAAAGCTGTGGAGAAAAGGAATAGATGCCGGTGCAGGTCGAGACCATCAGACTCCGTCTGATGAAGGGTCTCGACCCGAAACGTCACCCATTACTCCAGCGACGCTGCCTGATCCGCTGAGTTACTCCAGCATTTTGTGTCTATCTTCAATGTAAACCAGCATCTGCAGTTCCTTCTTACACAGTGAACAGCTTTGTTTTGCACGCTACCCAAACCAAACTGATCAAACCCATACATAAATACAAGCCAAGCCACATTCAGGTACAATGGGTGGAGTGACGGGAAAGTTACAGGATGCAGAAGATAGTTGTCAGCATTGCGGCGCACTAGTTCCAGAGATAAAATTAAATGTCTGTCATGGGATAGAGCAGAAATTGATTTTTACTCTCGTTTATGGAAGGGCTGTTCAGAAGCCCGATAACAGAGGGGGAAGAAGCCGTTCCACTCTTTCAAGCTCCTGTCAGAAGGCAGCGGCAAGAAGGAGAAATGACCAGCGTGGGAATGTTGGCTGCTTGAAGTGTATATGGGCAGTGTGAAGTGTATATGGAGTCGATGGTGGGATTGTCTGGTCTGTGTGATTCACTGGTCTACATCCACAATACTCTGCAACTTCTCGCCAAACCCAGCTGTAACACCACCCAACACAGTATGCTTTCTATGGTACATCCGTAGACGTTTTGTCAGAGTCATTGGAGACATGTCTAATTTCAGAATGTCACCCGGTGGTATGAACGTTGATTTCTCTCATTTCAAGTTAGCCTTGCCTCCCCTCCCCTGACATAGTCATCCGACTAGTTCCTCTGTTCACATCCTTGTATCCCTTCGCTATCATCGCTTCCCCAGCCAACAATGGCCCATGATGACCTTTCCCTGGTCATCTGTTGCTGGCCCTGCTTTGTTCTTCGTTGGATTTAAGAGAGTTAGATAGAGCTCTAGTGGAGTCAAGGGATAAGGGGAAAAGGCAGGCACGGGTTATTGACAGGGGACGATCAGCCATGATCACAATGAATGGCGGTGCTGGCTCGAAGGGCCAAATGGCCTCCTCCTGCACCTGTTTTCTATGTTTCTATGTTCTGGCCTTTTCTTGCCTCCAGTTCACACCCTTCTACTTTCAGCCTAAATACTTTGTCTCTTTTGTCTAATTTTTCTGTCTCCTGAGGAAGTAGAGGCATTGGTGTGACTTCTTGACGGTTTAGTTTAGAGGTACAGCGCGGAAACAGGCCCTTCGGCCCACCGGGTCCGTGCCGACCAGCGATCCCCGCACATTAACACTCTCCTATAGCCACAGGGGACAATTGTTCCCATTTACACCAAGCCAATTAACCTACAAACATGTAGTCTTTGGACTGTGGGAGGAAGCCGAAGATGTCGGAGAAAGCCCACGCAGGTCACGGGGAGAACGTACACACTCCATAGTCGGGATCGAACCTGGGTAACCGGTGCTACATTCGCTGTAAGGCAGCAACGCTACTGCTAGCCCACCGTGACTGCCCTTTCAAGCTTCTTCTGAAGCAGTTGCTTCAGCGTGGCTCACCAACGGCAGATCAATGGGAATATTAGCGTCAAGATGCCCCAACCTTGCGTAGGCGCCATCGCTGCAGATGGGATACACGTGCTCCACCCGCTCCCTGGAGCTCCTGGTGCACGCTGCCCTCTTCCACCGGCTCGTGGTAGAGCCAGCCAGCACGAGGCAACGCGTCTGCTATATGCGGACTGCGTGTGCGCCTGTCGCTCACGGTGGTGGGAACGGTCGGCAGTGCGAGCCAGAAAATCCTCAGGGAAAATTAGGAAAAACCCAATCAATCATCAGCAAGGGTTCCGGTGAAACCCACGTCAAGAGAGGGGGCAGGACTGGCAGCTCAATGTTCCGGGGGACAGGAGCTCCAGGAGGGACAGGGGTGCGGGGAGCAGAGGGGGGGGGGGGGGGGGGGGGGGGTGAGGGGAGGGTGGATTATTGGTTAAAGAGGATGCCACAGCAGTGGTGACCTTACAGACGGTTCATCTAGTGAGGCTGAGGAAATAGAAGGGGTGATCACCTTGTTGGGCGTGTACCACAGGCCTACACATAGTCCAGGGGAATTAGAGGGGCAAATGTGCCGGGAGAGTGCAGGCACTCTCTCCAATACACAGAGAATGCATTCTGTCCGAGAAGGGGTTAAATAACCAGGGAATTACGTGCGAGTCAGTAATTCACCAGCAATAGAGGATAATAGGAGTAGATCTGTTTGAAGGAAAATTCCAGGAATGTCTTCTGTGGCTTGAGACAGTGACCAGTAGCCAAGACTGCCCCACGTCACTGCAACACTGAGAACAATCGACACAGGGTAGAGTCATAGGGTCACACAGCGTGGCAACAGGCCCCTCGGCCCAACTTGCCCATGCCGACCAAAATGTCCCATCTATATACTAGTCCCATCTGCCTCCCTTTGGCCCATATCCCTCTGAACCCGTCCTATCCATGAACCTGTCCAAATGTTTCGACAACATTGCAACAGTCCCTGCCTCAACTACCTCCTCCGGAATCTCGTTCCATACACCCACTACCCTTGGTGTAAACAAAAATTACCCCCAGGTTCCTTTTAAATCTTTCCCCCCTCAATTTAAACCTATGTCCTCTGCTTCTTAATATTAATAATAATAATACTTTGTCATTGTAAATACATACAACGGTCCAGGCGCACTGCCCGAGTGGAGCTCCAATGTATCGGATAAATAAATAAATAACCACAATGAAAACAGCAAAAACGGCAAGAAAAACAACGTTGTCAAAATGTGCAATATTTCACAGTGTAGTGTTGCAGCAGTACAAAATGGAAACATAGAAAATAGGTGCAGGAGTAGGCCGTTCGGCCCTTCAAGCCTGCACCGCCATTCAATATGATCATGGCTGATCATCCAACTCAGTATCCCGTACCTGCCTTCTCCCCATACCCCCTGATCCCCTTAGCCACAAGGGCCACATCTAACTCCCTCTTAAATATAGCCAATGAACTGGCCTCAACTACCTTCTGTGGCAGAGAATTCCAGAGATTCACCACTCTCTGTGTGAAAAATGTTTTTCTCATCTCGGTCCTAAAAGACTTCCCCCTTATCCTTAAACTGTGACCCCTTGTTCTGGACTTCCCCAACATCGGGAGCAATCTTCCTGCATCTAGCCTGTCCAACCCCTTAAGAATTGTGTAAGTCTCCATAAGATCCCTCCTCAATCTTCTAAATTCCAGCGAGTACAAGCCGAGTATGGAAGTCCTGCCATCCCAGGAATCAGTCTGGTGAACCTTCTCTGTACTCCCTCTATGGCAAGAATGTCTTTCCTCAGATTAGGAGACCATTTTTTGGTGTTTAATTTAATATCCAAACGTTTAAGAAACAGTTATTGGCTGTGTGTTCAGTGCAGAGTTCAGATTGGTGATGGCCTTGGGGTAGAAACTGTCCGTTAATCTTGTGGTGTGTGATTTGATGGACCTGTAACACTTTCCTGATGGCAGAAGGGCAAACAAGTGATGTGCGGGATGAGATGAGTCATTTAGCATGCGTGATGCCTTCCATAGGCAACGAGAGCTATAGATCTCTTCCAGGGCAGGCAGGTGTGTGTTGGTGATCTTCTGGGCTGTGTTGATGACTCTCCGCAAAGCCTTCTTGTCAGCTGCAGAACTGTTGCCCTCCTCGACTCCCCGACTCTGGGAAAAAGACTCTAAAGTGCTTACCCGATCTATTCCTCTCATGATTTTTGTCCACCTCTATAAGATCACCCCTCATCCTCCTGCTCTCCAAGGAATAAAGCCCCAGCCCGCTCAGTCTCCCCCTATAGTCCTCAAGCCCCGACAACATCCTCGTAATGGGCAGGCGAGGTTCAAGTGACTGGGCTGGTATCTTCATTAATAAGTAAAGTGCTCGAGTAACTCAGCGGGTCAGGCAGCATCTGTGGAGGGGGGGGGAGATGGGTAAGCAACGTTTCGGGTCGGGACCATTCCCTCCACAGACGCTGCCTGACCTGCTGAGCAACTCGGGCACTTCTGTGTCTTACGCAAGATTCCAGCATCTGCTTCTCTTTTGCGTCTTCATAACCTGGACCTCAGCCCATCAACACTAAGTGATACTTCAGAGAATCAACAGTGCATTATCTCCCTGCGGAAGCAACGTACTGACAATCTCTGGAGATACAAGGACCTTCCTTGGCTGGTTTACCAACAAAGCGACAAATTGCTGGAGTGGCCCAGAGGGTAAGGCAGCATTGAAACAAACTGCTGGAGGGGTTCGGACGCTAAAACGTCACCTATCCATGTTCCCCAGGGCTGCGGCCCGACTCGCTGAGTGACGACAGCATGTTGTATCTTTCCCAGAGTCAATGTGTGATGTGAAGACTGGTATGAGCACATTGCTGTCCCTCTCATGATGGTGCTCTTCAAACAGTTCTGAAACAAAGTGAACAGCGGTAGTGTTGCTGCCTAATGCCCCGTCCCACGTAGGAAACCTGAACGGAAACCTCTGGAGACTTTGCGCCCCACCCAAGGTTTCCGTGCGGTTCCCGGAGGTTTTTATCAGTCTCCCTAATGGTCAAAAGTGGTTTCTGTTTTAAAAATCGGTAATTTTTGAAGTCGAAGCCGGCTTGCGATGCTAGTTGGAAGGTGGTTGCCGGAGGACAAAAACCTCCGGGAACCGCACGGAAACCTTGGGTGGGGCGCAAAGTCTCCAGAGGTTTCCGTTCAGGTTTCCTAAGTGGGACAGGGGCATTACAGCGCCAGAGACCCGGGTCCGATCCTCTCAACGGCTGCTGCCTGCATGGAGTTTGCACCTTCTCCTGTCACCGTGTGGGTTTTCTCCGGGTGCTCTGGTTTCCTCCCACATTTCCAAAGACATGCAGGTCTGTAGATTAATTAGCTTCGGCAAATGTTCGTAAATTGTCCCCAGCGTGTGGGACTGTGCGGGTGCACGGGGATCGCTGGTTGGTGCGGACTCGGTGGGCCGAAGGGCCTGCTTCTGTGCTGTCTCTCCAAAACTAAAAGGTCTTCCAAGAGGAAGGACATTATCAATACAGGTCTTTCCTTCTTGAGTTGGGGCCAAATGACTGGCAGAGTGCCAGCAACCTACTGGCTAAATGAGTAGAGTGAACGTGCAAGCATTTCTGTTGGAACAAACGATGGCCATCCCTCTGAGGAAGGGTCTCGACTCGAAACGTCACCTTCTCTCCAGAGATGCTGCCTGTCCCGCTGAGTTACTCCAGCTTTTTGTGTCTATCTTCGGAGTAAACCAGCATCTGCAGTTCCTTCCTACACATCTCTCGTGAGCACTGCAGATGAATGGAGATGCTTCAAGTACATCTTCAAGTGTAGTCATGAGTTCAGATCACCACTGGCAGTGCTTCGGATTATCAACGGCCCTCAACAAAGGCAACTAAAAATCCAATCTGCTATTATAGGGTTAACGCTCATCGCTGCGCTTCATACCAAGATGCTTGATAAGGAATTAATTACAGAACACTCCCCCTTTGCCAGGAAAATAAACATTCTCAGAGAAACACAGAATTCCCCAGCTGCTGTAGGAAAGTATATTGCTCCAGAGGCCACAATTCAGTCACTTATTCTCAACATAACTCTACTGCAATGCAAGCAACAATGCACAGTTGCTTCACAAGTGAAGCATGTCATCCCTTGTGGTCAAAACGACAAAGTGCTGGAGTACCTCAGCAGGTCAGGCTGCATCTGTGGAAGGAATGGATAACGCCATGTTTCGGGTCACGACCGTTCTTCAGACTGTCTGAAGAAAGGTCCCAACCCCAAAATGTCACCTATCCACTCCCTCCACAGATACTGCCTGACCTGCTGAGTTACTCCAGCACTTTGTCGTTTTGCTGAAGATCGTAACAGTTCCACATGCACGCATTCTTTGTAGTGATTTTTTTTTAAAATCCACATCCACCACAGTTTAGACTTTAGAGGTAGAGCGCGGAAACAGGCCCTTCGGCCCACCGAGTCTGTGCCAGCCAGCAACCAACCCGTACACTAACCCACATACTTGACACAATTTAAATGTTTTCACCAAAGCCAATTAACCTACAAACCTGTACAGCATTGGAGTGTGGGAGGAAGCCAAAGATCTCGGTGAAAACCCACGCAGGTCACGCGGAAAACGCACAAACTCCGTACAGACAGAACCCGTAGTCGGGATCGAACCCGGGTGTCCGGCGCTGCATTCGCTGCAGGGCAGCAACTCTACCGCTGCGCCACCGTGGCCGCCTCATTCACCCTCATCTCTGTCCTAAACACATGCTCCTCATTCTGACACATTGCCCTTTTGCTCTGGACTCTCCCCCGAGGGACAACATCTTCTCGGCATCCACCCTGATTATTCCCCAAGAATCCCCTGCCCCGACCCTCTCCCCAAATCAAAAACCCACCAACACGTCTACTTCTGCAGAAGTCTGAGGACGTTTGTTATGTTGCCAAATACGCTCCAGCGGTATGAACATTGACTTCTCCAACTTCAAGTAACCCTTACTTTCCCCCTCCCTCCATCCCTCCCCAGTTCTCCGACCAGTCTTACCAACTCTGACTACATTTTGCAGGGTGACTTGGACAGGTGGGGGAGCGGGCAGATGCATGGCAGATGAAGTTTAATGCGGATAAATGTGAGGTTATCCACTTTGGTAGCAAAAACAGGAAGGCAGATTACTATCTAAATGGTGTCAAGTTGAGAAAAGGGGAAGTACAACGGGATCTGGGGGGGTCCTTGTTCGTCAGTCTATGAAGGCGTGAAGATACAGCAGGCAGTGAAGAAAGCGAATGGCATGTTGGCCATTATAACAAGAGGAGTCGAGTATAGGAGCAAAGAGGTCCTTCTGCAGTTGTACAGAGCCCTAGTGAGACCACACCTGGATTATTGTGTGCAGTTTTGGTCCCCTAATTTGAGGAAGGGCATTCTTGCTATTGAGGGAGTGCAGCGTAGGTTTACAAGGTTAATTCCCGGGATGGCGGGACTGTCATATGTGGAGAGAATTAAGCGGCTGGGCTTGTATACTCTGGAGTTTAGAAGGATGAGAGGGGATCTCATTGAAACATACAAGATTGTTAAGGGTTTGGACACGCTAGAGGCAGGAAACATGTTCCCGATGTTGGGGGAGTCCAGAACCAGGGGCCACAGTTTAAGAATAAATAGTAAGCCATTTAGAATGGAGATGAGGAAACACTTTTTCTCACAGAGAGTTGTGAGTGTGTGGAATTCTCTGCCTCAGAGGGCAGTGGAGGTCAGTTCTCTAGATACTTTCAAGAGAGAGCTAGATAGGGCTCTTAAAGATAGCGGAGTCAGGGGATATGGGGAGAAGGCAGAAACGGGGTACTGACTGGGGATGATCAGCCATGATCACATTGAATGGCGGTGCTGGCTCGAAGGGCCGAATGGCCTCCTCCTGCACCTATTGTCTATCTCTGTTTGCTTTGTTGTTACCTTCTCCCGGCTAACAATGATCTAATCTACATTATCCTTGATCTCCATCCTCTTTGCCCTGTTTTCACACCTTCACACTTCTTTATCTGTCTGTCTATCTCCCTCCTCCTCCCCCCATACCCCCCCCCCGACATCAGTCTGAAGAAGGGTCTCGACCTGAAACGTCGCCCAATCCTTCTCTCCAGTCCTTGATTTTGAGACCACTAAGCTCCATCACCACATGTTGACCATCAGTATATTCCACTTGTTTTATACTCCATCACAAAACAGCGTACAGTTTTGGTCCCCAAATCTGAGAAAAGACATTCTTGCCATAGAGGGGGTACAGAGAAGGTTCACCAGACTGATTCCTGGGATGGCAGGACTTTCATACGAGGAAAGACTGGATAGACTTGGCTTGTACTCGCTAGAATTTAGAAGACTGAGGGGGGATCTTATAGAAACTTACAAAATTCTTAAGGGGTTGGATAGGCTAGATGCAGGAAGATTGTTCCCGATGTTGGGGAGGTCCAGAACAAGGGGTCACAGTCTAAGGATAAGGGGGAATTCCTTTAGGACCGAGATGCGGAAAACATTTTTCACACAGAGAGAGGTGAGTCTCTGGAATGTTTTAAAAATCTGCCACAGAAGGTAGTTGAGGCCAGTTCATTGGCTATATTTAGGAGGGAGTTAGATGTGGCCCTTGTGGCTAAAGGAAACAGGGGGTATGGAGAGAAGGCAGGTACAGGATACTGAGTTGGATGATCAGCCATGATCATATTGAATGGCGGTGCAGGCTCGAGGGGCCGAATGGCCCTCTCCTGCACCTATTTTCTATGTTTCGATGTCTATGTTTCTAACTCACCAGCTTCATCTTAGAAAAGACCACTGATGTTGCACAAAGTTCTTGAAGGGTTGAGTTCTCTTCTTGGTAGCGATTTCACCAGTCATTGGGCAACTAATGGAGAACTGGCCAACCCAGTGGCACATATTGCCACGTGCACAGGCAACGCGGGAGGCTGACGTGGTGGCCCAGCGCTGGAGTTACCGCCTTAAACCCGTCTCACGGTGCGAGTTGGCCCACGAGTGACCCTGAGTTTTCACTCGTGGTGCTCACGTACAATCAACGTAACGGGAACGTCGGAACTCGCACGCGAGCAACTTATCGACTCGTTGCGCTAACGGCAGGTACCCGTGAAACTTGTTAACATGTTTGATTTTTTCCACGAGTCAAATTTACTGTTCAAGTTAAAAATGGAAACATTTAAACTCGTTGTAATAACGTAGTGGCCCGTGCGTTTACCTTAGTGTCTCGTGAGTCTACCGTGGGAACTTTAATAATCTGTTCTTTTGCTCGAGTAAAGACTGAACCAAAGATAGACACAAAATGCTGGAGTAACTCAGCGGACCAGGCAGCATCTCTGGAGAGAAGGAATGGAGTCAAGACCCTTCTTCAGACTTACCCGAAACGCCGCCCATTCCTACTCTCCAGAGATGCGGCCTGTCCCGCTGAGTTACTCCAGCATTTTGTGTCTATCTATACTTTAGTTTGGGATATGATCAAGTGTAAGAAACGCAAACCAGACTACCTTCACATCAGAGAATCCTACTGGTTCCAGGATAAAAATCCACACACCCTAGTTACATCCAATATTAAATTGCATGAATATCATGCATTAGTATGCATCTATGAGCTCAACATTTAAAGGGCTGCCCTTTAAATGCAAAGTATGCCAATCATAGAGATTGTGTTAAACCACTGTACAATATTTTAAAATATTTATAACCTGTATCTATTTACTTGGGTGACAAAATAAACGCATCAAAACCTGAAAGCGAAAAAGAGAAAATAAATAGGTCCGATATTTGCTTAAAATCATCTCCTAGATTTTAGAAATGATGCCAAAGCCCGGCTTTACCATTCGAAACTGCAGCATTTCAAATTATCTAATTCATAAAAATACAGTGAGAATCAATGATTCATAATGGAATGACTCCACTCTTCAGTAGAAACGATTAATTTCCTCAGGTTTTTTTTAACAGACATATTCGCTTTTTAAACCAGAATTAGTTTAGTTCTTTTTGTTTGGAGCCTCTCCCGCCACTTTATTTCTCAATATCATCCTCGCTCCTCCGTCGAGAAAATCTCCTCTGAACGCACCGGTTCTGACGGAGGAATTAAATAACATATATAGTGGATATGTCAACATCTTTTTGATCTTAGGGTTAGGTGGGGCGGCTTAGTCCATCGACTCCGAACACACAGACCTGCTTCAGCTGATGTGAAGAAGGGTCTCGACCTGAAACGTCACCCATTCCTTCTCTCCAGAGATGCTGCCTGTCCCACTGAGTTACTCCAGCATTTCGTGTATATCTCAGCAGGGCACAGTCCCACGGTTAACGCCACGCTCCAGACCTATCCAACCCCTTAGTTGTGAAAGTTCCACACGTATTTATCGATACTTTTCCCTGCAGTGCGCCCAGGCTGCGGACACCGCACTGAGCCCAAACCGGTTTCCCAGATGCTGCCTGGCCGTTGGCCTCTTCCTGCAGTTTGCTTTTGTCCCAGACTCCAGCATCTGCAATCTCCTTGGCCTCCAAAGGGAAAAGTTGCTCGTGAAGCGAAGGTCGATATTGACCCATGCTTACTGCGAAATCAAAGCTGCAGTGCTTACGTATTTAGTTAAACCTGCACCTTAAACAGCTTCAAACTCTTCGATTTTCCAAAGCACTTGGTTTGTGCTTCAGATTTAGTCATAACTTCCTCAATTGTATGAACAAAATGATCATTGAGCCCTCATTGACCTGCTCTTTCATCTCGACCAGATCGCTCTTCACCTCTTCTGACCTCCCGCCGAGTCCAGGCCCACTCCTCTACCCCTTCCTCTCATTCCTTCTCCTCAACCGCCAACGCCGTTCCCAGCCCCCCTCTCACTCCTCCCCACCCATAGTCCTTGCCTTCTCCCAATTCCACCATCCCTCCTCCCCCCCCCCCCAACCTGTCCTATTACCCTCCTCCCCATCACCCGTCGCCCTCCCTTCCACCCCATTCCCTCAACTACCTCCCCTAGACCTTCCCTCATTCCTTCCCCACCCAACCTTCTTCAGTCAGTTTCCTCAGCGCTCCCCAACCGCATCTCCCCCCACCCCCTACCCCACCTCAGCATCTCAATCCCCTTCCCGTCTCACCTCCAAGGTCCTCTAAAACCTATATTCTCTCTTGGAATTTAAAGTCAAATCGGGCGCATGCAAATATATCGCCAAACCTCTCGCCTGAGCTGCTGAAGATAACTGAGTGCTTTAAATGCGAATCCCGGACTGCGGCAACAGCACACGCCCTGAGCGGGAGAGAAACTTGGTAACTCAAGAGTAAACGGGAGAGGAACTTGGTAACTCTGGAGACGAACTTGGAACATCGTAGAAATTACAAGTAAACGGCAAACTTACCATACCCGTGGGAACTCGGTTCAAACACTTGAACATCAACTTGGAATCTCGTACACAACCACGAGTCTGTCACTCGGGGTCACTCGTGGGTCAACTCGCACCGTGAGACAGGGCCATTACAGCGCAGGAGATCAGAGTTTGATCCTGACTACGGGTGCTTGTCTGTACAGAGTCTATGTGTTCTATGCCTGTGACTGCGTGGGTTTTCTCCGGGTGCTCCGGTTTCCTCCCACATCCCAAAGACGTACAGGTTGTAGGTTAATTGGCTTGGTATAATTGCAAATTGTCCCTGGCATATGTGGGATATTGTTAGTGTGTGGCGTCTGGTCATCGCGGACTCGGTGGGCCGAAGGGTTTGTGTTTCCACGCTGTATCTCTAAACTAAACTAAAAAACAAAAAACTTCCAACACACTGGGCCACTGTTGCAAATGTTTCCCTCCACCAAGTGACTCAGCAACTTGTCATCCACTGAGTCAGGCTGAACATTTAGCTCCGCAACTGGTAACAAACGACCCACATGGAAATAGATTTAAGTGACTCATTTCTGAGTGCAGAATGGAATTCACAGTCTTATTAAACTGGTATTGAGGGGAGAAAGAGAGTGTGGGGTGGAGAAAGAGAGAGAGGGGGGGGGGAGAAAGGGAGAGGGGAGGATTAATGACTCCTTGCACCATTTCTGTAGGGCCGTCAGTCAACATGTGTGAGAGAGCTTGCCTGTCTGTTGTCCCCTCATTGCAACCCATCAAAGGCTAAAGAGATGCAACAGCTCCAGAGGTCTCTCTGCCTTCGGTCCCGGAGAGAGAGTGCTTGCTCCACAGGGGGGAGAGCCATCCCACGGAGCGAGTGCTTGGAGCTCCCCGTAACACCACAGCAGCTATTTACATTAATGATTAAGATGAAGGAATTAAAAGTAACATTAGCAAATTTGCAGATGACACAAAGCTGGGTGGCAGTCTGAGCTGCGAGAGGAGGATGCTATGAGGAGGCAGGGTGACTGGGACAGGTTGGGTGAGTGGGCAGATGCAGTTATAATGTGGATAAATGTGAGGTGATCCACTTTGGTGGCAAGAACAGGAAGACGGAGTATTACCTGAATGGTGTCAGGTTAGGAAAAGGGGAAGTGCAGCGAGACCTGCGTGTCCTTGTACATTACTCACTGAAAGTAACCATGCAGGTACAGCAGGCTGTGAAGACATCTAATGGCATGTTGGCCTTCATAACGAGAGGAGTTAAGTAAGTAAGTATGTTTATTGGCCAAGTATTCACATACAAGGAATTTGCCTTGGTGCTCCGCCCACAAGTAACAACATGACATACAGTGACAGTTACGAATGACTAAGAAGGTATAGGAGCAAAGAGGTCCTTCAGCAGTTGTACAGGGCCCTAGTGCGACCACACCTGGAGTATTGTGTGCAGTTTGGTCTACTAATTTGAGGAAGGGCATTCTTGCCATTGAGGGAGTGCAGCGTAGGTTCACCAGGTTAATTCCCGGGATGGCGGGACCGTCATATGGTGAAAGGATGAAGTGACTGGGCTTGTATTCACAGGAATTTAGAAGGATGAGAGGGAATCTTATAGAAACATATAAAATTATTAAGGGATTGGACACGCTAGAGGCAGGAAACAGGTTCCTGATGTTGGGGGAGTCCAGAACCAGGGGCCACATTTTAAGAATAAGGGTAGGCCACTTAGAACGGAGATGAGGAAAAACTTTTTCACGCAGAGGGTTGTGAATTTGTAGAATTCTCTGCCTCAGAAGGCGGTGGAGGCTGATTCACTGGATGCATTCGAAAGAGAGTTAGATAGAGCTCTTAGGGCTAGTGGAATCAAGGGATATGGGGAGAAGGCAGGAACAGGGTACTAATTGTGGAAGATCAGATATGATCACATTGAATGCTGGCTCGAAGGGCTGAATGACCTACTCCTGCACCTATTGTCTATGTATCTATGAGTCGGCTCATTAACACAGCGACGAGCAGTAATCATGGCTCATTAGTGCCTCAATGTTACACAAGGTTTTTTAACTGCACATTAATGACTTTACAGGGATAACACCTAATGGCTGAACCACCCACCGGCTCCCTGCCTGCCTGTCTGCCTGTGGGCTGCTCAACATCTCCCTGCCCCACGAGAGGCCACTCCCGCTTGGAAACTAGCCCACGCCCCCTGCTCAGTGCAGGCCCCAGCTCAACAGATCCCACAGAGCAGGAGGACCGGGGTCACGGACGGGGGACGGTTGCCCACCTCTTCGCAGAGTGTGGACTTGCAAAGAGAGTCTGGAGAAGGACGCAAGGGTCCTTGTCACCGTTCATCCCGAACAGCTCCGTCACAGAGGACTCTCGGAGTGTTCCCAGGGACACATCGAGTGCTGCTGGAAGGTCATCAACTCGGTGAAAGGCGCTCTTTAGTCTGCCCGAGCATTGTTGACCTCCCAGCGGAGCGGGACATCCATCGGGGGACGTTGCTGACTGGCCCGCTGCAGACTGCAGGAGCACGTGCTGAGGGACGCACTGAAGCTCGGTGGGGGAGGGCCACAGTTTAGGTTCCTACCGCTGCTAGACATGGGGGGGGCAAGAGTCTAGTGGAGATGTTTCGGGTCGAGACCCTTCTTCAGACACACTTTCCTTGATCTCCATTCCCTTTGTCCTATTTTCACATCTTACACTTCCCTATCTATGCATCCTCTCCCCCGTCATCAGCCAGAAGAAGGGTTTCGACCCGAACCGACACCCATTCCTTCTCTCCAGAGATGCTGCCTGTCCCGCTGAGTTACTCCAGCATTTTGTGTCCATCAAGGAACTGAAATCTTGAGCGAACCTGAAAGTGCTGGGGCGGGTTCCGTCTGAGGAAGAGTCCGGACCAGAAGTGTCGTCTTGTCCTTTCCCCCTCCACAGATGCTGCCCGACTCACTGAGTTTCTCCAGCACTGCGCGTTTTGGCTGCAGTATCTGTTGTTACCACTGGAGGGCACCAGCTTACACTGTTTCCTTCCATTATATTTTCCCAATTCGCACGCATCAGCACCAGATTGCCACACTCTGAGGAGCTGGAAACGCCCAAAATTCCTTCAGATTATTAAAGCACGATAATTAACAGTAGCCAAGTCTTGAAACAAGAGCCTACAGCATAACAACAATATTATTATTATTAACAACTCTTTTGAGAAGCAAGGGGAGGGAAGAATTACACCTCATGTTTGTCTGCACTCCTTACAAAGCCGTGTACGACAGTGATCGCAACTTCTACTGGTGCGTGGATGGCCGTCGGCTCGCTGGAAGCTCATCCGCCCTTTGACAGGTCTTGTTTTGGATCCTGCTGGGGGTCCACAGCCCCCTCCTCACCTGGCAAACCAGGTGGGGGAGACAGACGGCATAGTCGCCGAATATTCAAAAAGCTGCAGTCACACAGTGTAGAAACAGTCCCTTCGGCCCACCGAGCCCATGCTGGTCATCGACCACCTGGCTAGACTAATCCCACTGTCTAGTCTAATCCCAGTTATTTATAATTTCCACATTCCCATCAGCTCCATAATGATTCTACTATTCGCAATATCTAATTATAATTAGTTATTTCCCAGCCAGACAGACGAAGGTGTGGTGTAGTGAAGTAATTCAGGAAAGCAAGAGGGGGCAGAAGTGGCGAAATTCCTTCATTAAACTGCTCTGAGTCGTTTCTTCCCAGTTGCTGTGGTAATCTTTAGTCAGAGGGCAGTTAATCTGTGGAACTCACTGCCACAGAGGGCTGTGGAGGCCAAGTCGGTGGATATTTTTGAGGCAGAGATAGACAAGTTCTTGATTAGAACGGCTCTCGAGGGTCGGTTGCTCTAATTGCTCGATCTGCTTATTTATAATGTTATTTAATCATCGTAAACAAGCACTTGTTGCTTTTCACCCCTCTTGCCCCTTCACAGCGCAGAGTAGCCGGGGAGAGTTTGGAACGGCCCCAGGAACGGCTCTGCTGCCCGTGTTTTCCCGGCATATCCCGGCTTGCCGTCAGGAAGGGGCCGGTGTGGTCCCGCGCCGACCCCAGGCAAATCCTCGGCCTGGCCGTGCCCGCAGGCAGCAGCACCTCAGGTTGTGTGATCCAGGCCCGACATTGAAATGCCACCACTGACCCTCACCTAGTTCACAGGGCCGGCTCCCCGAATCCCACTGACCCACACAAAGCAGCTCCTTGTCCTCACAAACTCCCGCCTGACCGGTTGACAGATTCATCTCCCCCAGAACAGCTGATTTGCTGCAGGATTATTCAACTACAAGTGCTCTCAGTGTGGGACCTCGTTCACCTTCTGTAGGATTAAACACATTTCCTTTTTATGTGTACATCTGTGTGTGTATATACACACACACACTTATCATATCTATATAGATATATATCTATATAGATAAAAATATATGTATATATGCACACACACATATATACATATATATATACATATATATACACATATGTATGTACATACATATATACACATATGTACACACACACATATATGTACACACACACATATAAATACGTATATGTGGGTATGTATATGTGTGTATATGTAATATATACACACACACTGAACTTTTTTTCTCTCTATTATTTATTATATTGTTTACAGTGCACTATGTTTACATGTTCTGTTGTGCTGCTTCAAGTAAGAATGTCATTGTTCTATCTGGGACTTCGGACAATAAAACACTCGACCTCAAACCCCGATTCCAGATTTCTGTTCATTCCCCTTAAAGTGTTTGTGGTTTGCTGATTAACTGAGGCTGTGCTGAATGTTAAACTAGCTAGCAAGTCAATATGTGATTGTCCCGACCCCAAACGTCACCTATTCCTTTTCTCCAGAGATGCTGCCTGAGCCGCTGAGTGACTCCAGCGTGTTAGTTTTAGTCTCTCTAGTTTAGTTTAGAGATACAGCGCGGAAACAGGCCCTTCGGCCCACCGGGTCCGTGCCGACCAGCGATCCCCGCACATTAACACTCTCCTACACTCACTAGGGACAATATTTACATTTACCAAGCCAATTAACCTACAAACCTGTACGTCTTTGGAGTGTGGGAGGAAACCGAAGATCTCGGAGAAAACCCACGCAGGTCACGGGGGAAACGTACAAACTCCGTTCAGACAGAACCCGTCGTCGGGATCGAACCCGGGTCTCCGACGCTGCAAGGCAGCAACTCTACCGCTGCGCCACCGTGCCACCCCGAGTCCCACCTGCCTGCAGTTGCCCCATATCCCTCCAAACCTGTCCTATCCTGTGCCTGTCCAACAGGTTCTTAAACCTTGCAATAGTCCCAGCCTCAACTACCTCCTCCGGCAGCTTGTTCAATACACCCACCACCCTTTGTGTAAAAAAGTTACCCCGCAGCTTCCTATTAAATCCCCCCCCCCCCCCCCCCCCCCCCCCCCCCCATCACCTTAAACCTAGTCCTCTGGTTCTAAATTTCCCTACTCTGGGCAGGAGACTCAGTGCGTTTACCCGATTTTGTATAAGATTTCTATGAGATCGCCCCTCATCCTCCTGCGTTCCGAGCAATCGAGCCCTAGCCTGCTCATCCTGCTCTCCCTGTGGCTCTGGCCCTCGAGTCCTGGCGACATCCTGGTGAATCTTCCCCGCGCCCTTTGCAATCTGCTCAGAGGCTGTCTGACCGATAGACCTCACGTGCATAGATGTCGCATCTTCCTCACAAGCAAACCTACGGAACAAACAGCGGCAGGGTGCACATTGCAAGCAGGCGGGAAACGTAGAGGAACGTCCCACACAACGATCGCAGCTGCTAAAACACAATGAACGACTTGGCCACTTTGTCACTTTAAAAAAAAAAGAGACTCCCAGAAATAGACACACAAAAAGCTGGAGTAACTCAACGGGTCAGACAGCATCTCTGGAGAAAAGGAATAAGCGGCGTTTTGGTGACGAGACCCTCCTTCAGACCAGCTGAGATACTCCAGCTTTTTGACCATTTTCGGTTTGATCCAGCATCTGCAGTTCCTTCCTAGACTCCCACAGAGTGAAGCGCTGAGGCATAGAAAACAGGTGCAGGAGGCGGCCATTTGGCCCCTTGAGCCAGCGCCGCCATTCAATGTGATCATCCAAAATCAGTACCCCGCTCCTGCCTTCTCCCCATATCCCTTGAATCCACTGGCCCCAAGAGCTATATCTGACTCCCTCTTGAAAACATCCAATGAACTGGCCTCCACTGCCTGCTGTGGCAGAGAATTCCACAGATTCACAACTCTGAGTGAGTGAAACGTTTTTCCTCACCTCAGTCCTAAATGGCCTACCCCTTATTCTTAAACTGTGACCCCTGGTTCTGGACTCCCCCAACATCGGGAACATGTTTCCTGCATCTAGCCTGTCCAATCCCTCAAGAAATTTATATGTTAAGCCTTTAAGAATCTTATATTTTATATGAGGAAACACACATGATCCGGGCTCCAGTCAAGAGAAACAAGCCGAGCCAAAGCGAGGCGGACAGTCCCTGACACACACACACACACAGTACGGCGACTCATTGTACGCACGAGAGTCTGGAAGAGGTGCCATACCTTGACGTAATCCAGGGTAAAGTCCGCGATGTGCTTTTGCCTGCGGGAGAGAGAAAGTGTTGGTTACCACCGTATCAGGACGATATGCATGGAAATGCAGCCCTGTTAAAGAGCGAAAAGCAATTTCACCTCACACACATCTGCAAAGACAGGTTTGGCTGCGTAGCATTGTCAAACAAGACTACAGTGCCCGATGCTTGGATCCATCAAGGAGCACTCCGTAATCCAAATATACAAAGGCTTTGGGATATATGGGAAAATATATTGGGCTGTTACATAAATATACAATGAATTGTCAGTCGAGGTAAAGCATGTGCGTAAATGGACAATTTTCCAAACCTAGATTGGCCTGCACTTGTAAGCACACAAAACCTCTTCACGCATACGAGTATGCTTTCTTGGGAGTTAAATAAAATTAAAATCATTAAAGGGCCTGTCCCACTTTGCGATTTTGTTTTTTCCAGCGACTGCGAAGGTCAGTGACTGACGCCCTAAAAACCGTCAAGTTGTACGACACTGCGCGCCAGTGACACGTCAAGCTGCGACACTCCGCGCCACTCCGCCTACACAACACGAGAAGGTGACACCGAAGTATAATAATCACATTGGAGATAAACTTATCGACAATAAATCTAAGGACTAATAACTTTTTAACGGATAAGGCGGCGTTTTATATACCCGTGTCACAGGCCGGCACCCGCAAGGCAGCGCACATCAGCGTGCGACAGAGCGCACGGCATTATGTCACCAGAAGAATTTGAAAAATATATATTTTTATTAGAACTTAATAGCAACACGGTTTGTTTATCGATTACATTCACATAAGCTTCTGTTCTTTTTATAGAATTTTTTAAGAGATAGAACTGAAAAGAAAGATCTATAAACTAATAGAAAGGAAGGGATAATGAAAAAAAACACAAAAAAAAAAATATTTTTTTGAACATTCCAAAACCAAGTGGCTGCGAGGAGACGCCGCACGTCACTACATACTGCACGACCGCGCATCACTGCATGCGTCACTAAATACTGCACGACCACGCATCACTGCATGCGTCACTAAATACTGCACGACCGCGCATCACTGCATGCGTCACTAAATACTGCACGACCACGCATCACTGCATGCGTCACTAAATACTGCACGACCACGCATCACTGCATGCGTCACTAAATACTGCACGACCGCGCATCACTACATGCGTCACTAAATACTGCACGACCACGCATCACTGCATGCGTCACTAAATACTGCACGACCGCGCATCACTGCATGCGTCACTAAATACTGCACGACCGCGCATCACTACATGCGTCACTAAATACTGCACGACTGCGCATCACTACATGCATCACTAAATACTACACGACCACGCATCACTGCATGCGTCACTAAATACTGCACGACCACGCATCACTGCATGCGTCACTAAATACTGCACGACCGCGCATCACTACATGCGTCACTAAATACTGCACGACCGCGCATCACTACATGCGTCACTAAATACTGCACGACCGCGCATCACTACATGCGTCACTAAATACTGCACGACCGCGCATCACTGCATGCGTCACTAAATACTGCACGACCGCGCATCACTGCATGCGTCACTAAATACTGCACGACCGCGCATCACTGCATGCGTCACTAAATACTGCACGACCACGCCACGACAACCTTTTTTCGGGCTGTTGCCGAAAATGTTGCCCAAGTGGGACAGGCCCTTAATGCTTTAACAGATGTCGTTCTGTAAATGTGCTCAAGAAGTTTGCTTTATTGTTGCTTATTCATAACATCATAACCGTACGGTTTAAAAGCATATTTATGCTCTCGCTGTGGGAAGTGATGGGGAAATTTAACTAACAAGATTGAGATGGGAGCTCCTCAGTCCCGGTCTGGGACATCCAGTCTTCAGATCAAGATCGCTAACCGATGGCGTTTGGGAGGAGCAGTGACGGGACATGGAGGCTGCGCACTTTATTTCATACGAAGGACGGCTATGACTAGACCACAGACCCGCTTTTCCCAGCCTCTGGTCCCCGGGTCCGGAAACAGTGGGTTTGTGGGACAAAGAGATCTCACGACAACGCTGAAGGGAGTCTGGATGGAATGTGTGATAAAAGGCAAATATAAAAACAAGCATAGACCACAGACACGTTTGTGCGTGTGATCATTATACACCTTTCATCCGTTCCTCCAAAAAAGTCTACATCTGATAGGGAAATTAAATTCAGTTTATGTCTGGCCACGGGAAGGTGGGTGCGTTTTCACCCAGTCATATCCTTGCTTTAAGGGTTAGTTGGAGTGAATTCCAGTCAAACACGTTGGCCGGCACGATGGCGCAGCGGTAGAGTTGCTGCTTTACAGCGAATGCAGCGCCGGAGACCCGGGTTCGATCCCGACTACGGGTGCTGTCTGTACGGAGTTTGTACGCTCTCCCCGTGACCTGCTTGAGTTTTCTCCGAGATCTTCGGTTTTCTCCCACACTCTAAAGACTCACAGGTTTGTAAATGTAGTGGGCAGCGTAGGATCGTGTTCACGTGCGGGGATCGCTGGTCGGCGTGGGGTGGAGGGCCTGCTTCCGCACTGTATCTCTAAACTAAACATGGACAGCACGTGGAGATTTTCCATTGTATCTCTGTACATGCGACAACAACACACCCAACGCTACCGCAACTTGCTCCCCACTGTGTGATGTGTGGCTGGTGTCCTGCCCCCTGCTTCAGTCTCACTGCCAACTTTCAGACAACCACTCAGCAAAACCACCTTGTCAACCTTTTCCGACTTTTGACATTCGCCTGTTCTTACTTTAGACTGTAGAGATACAGTGCAGAAACTGGCCATTTGGCCCATCTAGTCTGTGCCGGCCAGTGATCACCCGGTACACTAGCACTGTCCTGCCCTCTAGGGCCTATTTTTCAATTTTTACTGAAGCCAAATTCACCTACAAACCTGTACGTCTCTGGAGTGTGGGAGGAAACCAGAGCACCCGGAGAAAACCCACGCGGTCACAGGGGGAATGCACAGACTGTGTACACCCACGGTCAGGATCGAACCCAGGACTCTGGCGCTGTCAGGCAGCAACTCTACCGCTGTGCCTGTCTCTGCATTGTAATTTTTTTTTGTTTTGGCTGGAATGGGGGGTTTAGTGAAGAGATCTCTTTAGTGAAGAGATATGTTGCCTGTGCTGGCTGTTGCATTCCAACACTGTGCAGCTGCTGTTCTGGAATTAGCCACCGGGAGGCGCGTAAGGAACAGAGTCCACTGTGTAGGGCTCAGTACACAAAAGGCTGGGGAAACTCAGCGGGTGCAGCAGCATCTAAGGAGCGAAGGAGATAGGCAACTTTTTTCGGGCTGAAACCCTTCTTCAGACAGTCCACTGTGGGATTGGAAAGAGGAGGAGGATTTTTAGCCTAAAAAAAAAAAAAAAAAAACAACCACAAAATGTTGGAGTAACTCAGCAGGTCAGACAGCATCTCTGGAGAACATGTTCACATGGTGTTTCCCGTCAGAACCCTTTTACAAAGATGGTCTGAAAAAAGGTTTCAGTCCAAAATATCAGCGACCCCATGTTCTCCAGAGATGCTGCCTGACCTGCTGAGTTACTCCAACATTTTGTGGTTGTTTTAGGCTAAAAATCCTCCTCCTCCTCTTTCCAATCCCACAGTGGACTGTCTGAAGAAGGGTTTCGTCGCCTATCTCCTTCGCTCCTTAGATGCTGCTGCACCCACTGAGTTACTCCATCACATTTGTATCTTTCTTTTGTTCACCAGCATCTGCAGTTTCTTTATTTCTAAGATTTATATTGAGCTTCTTGCATCTGCTTTGCTTTAAATTAGATCATTGTGACCTCTACCTTGCTTTGTGCTATCCCCAAAAACCTTCGCCCAATATGCAGAAATCTCCGGTTGACACAAAGTGCTGGAGTAACTCAGCGGGTCAGGTCATCAAAGTCCAAGTGAGTTTATTGTCGTGTGTCCCTGACAGGACAATGAAATTCTTTCTTTGCTTCAGCACAACAGAACAAAACAGATCAGTGTGTCCATATACCATTATATACGTAAATACACACATGAATGAATAAATTGATAAAGTGCAAATAACAGATAAAGGGGTATTAATGTTCAGAGTTTTGTCCGAGCCAGGTTTAATAGCCCGATGGTACACAAAAAGCTGGAGAAACTCAGCGGGTGCAGCAGCATCTAAGGAGCGAAGGAGATAGGCGACGTTTCGGGTCGAGACCCTTCTTCAGACTGGTCAGGGATCAGGGAAACGAGAGATATAGACGGTGATGTGGAGAGATAAGGAACAATGAGTGAAAGATATGCAAAAAAGTATCGGTGATAAAGGGAACAAGCCATTGTAAGCTGTTTGTGGTGTGAAAATGAGAAGCTAGTGCGACTGGGGTGGGGGAGGGAGATAGAGATACAGGGAATGCCAGGGCCCGAGGGCTGAGGGAGAGGTGGGAAGGGGAGGAGACAGCAAGGGTTAACAGAATTGAGAAAATTCAATATTCAAGCCCAAAGGATGCAGACTCCCCAAGCGGAATATGAGGTGCTGTTCCTCCAGCTTGCGGTGTTGCTCACTCTGGCCGTGGAGGAGGCCCAGGACCGAGAGGTCGGATGTGGAATGGGAGGGGGAGTTGAAGTGCTGAGCCCGATGGCTGTGGGGAACTAGCTAGTCCTGAACCGGGTCGTCGCAGTCCTCGGGCTCCTGTACCTTCTACCCGAAGGTAGCAGGGAGATGAGTGTGTGGCCGGGATGGCATCTCTGGAGAGCATGGACGCAGGAGAAAGGAGTTAGAAGGCAGGAGAATGGGGTTGGGAGGGAGAGATAGATCAGCCATGCAGAGTAGACTTGATGGGCCGAATGACCTTATGACCACGGATAGGTGATGTTTTGGGTCGGGACCCTGCGACACCGACCCGAAACGTCATCTGTCCCATTCCTCCAGAGATGCTGCCTGACCCGCTGCGTTACGCCAGCACTTTGTGTCTATCTTTGGTATAAACCAGCATCTGCAGTTCATTGTTTCTCTGGGCAGCCAATCTCACGGTCGGGCCTGCATGCGAGCTGCCTTCCGCGCAGCTTTGAGGGGAGCAAAGCCGACAGTTCCGCCCCTTTCTGGAGGAACATTTGCTTCGGCACGTCTACTGCGAAGAGCCGGGATCCAGAGGGGGTCACGGCACAGGGGGGAGACCACTGCCCACGACGACCCGAAACGTCACCCATTCCTTCTCTCCAGAGATGCTGCCTGTCCCGCAGAGCCACTCCAGCGCTCTGGGTGCTATTTTCCTTGCTATCTGCTGACTGACAAGGATCCACGTTCTCGGGAGGTCGGGGCTGGGGTCAGGAACACGAGGGGCTGGGGGCAGGAGTGCGGGCTGGGTTTACAGACAGGAGTGGAGTCAGGCAGAGCAGGAGATTGGGGCAGGGGAGGGTTTGCAACCAGGAACGGAGTCAGGGTCAGGCATTAGTAATGGTCCAAGTGGGAGCATAGAGAGGGAGAGAGAGACAGGGAGCTGTAGGTTCGTGTGAAACCTGCAGGAGACAAACTGGCCTGACTCTGTTACTCTCCAGGGTAACACTGAAGTGTGGATATCATCACAGGCGCGTGCACTGCTAGAAAGGGGCAGTGGGCATGGATCATGAATAGGCCGGAGCCAACATGGCTTGCACTTTAGACTGTAGAGATACAGCGTGGAAACAGGCCCTTCGGCCCAAAGAGCCTGCGTCAACCAGTTATCACCCCGGACACTAACACTGTCCTACACACTGGGGACAATTTTACAATTGTCCCAAAGCCAATTAACCTACAAAGGTGTACATCTTTGGAATGTGGTGGGAAACCGGAGGACCCGGAGAAAACCCACGTGGTCAGAGGGAGAACGTACAAACTCCGCACAGACAGCACCCGTAGTCAGGACCGAACCCGGGTCCCTGGCGCTGTGAGGCAGCAGCTCTACCGCCGCCACTTCGCAGGACGTTTTTATCCAGATGCTACTTGGTGCTAAAATTCATTAAGGCAAGTCACACAAGAGAGAGTTATTACCAAACAAACATACCATTTTCTGAAGCAAGTCAACACGTGACACACAGCAGTGACTGGAGCGACAATGTATCAGAAGTCTTCAAAGGCAAACGCGCACTCAAAAACTATACTCCTCCCCGCCCAAAGATAAACAACAAACCAATTCCACCATTCAATTATGCCTATTCATTCATTTATTTCATCCTCTCCGCCCCCAAAAAAAGCACCATAAGTTAAGATTGATTTCTCCGCACTATCCATCCCAGAAATTATAATTCCCAGTGATTACGTTGCTGAATATCCCCAGAAGTAATGAAACGCACATCCTGCATCTTACCTCGGTACAATCGCATCATTCGGCATATTGTCCAAGCATCAGCTGTAATGCTAACGCGGGCGAACAAAACTCGTTAACTACGACAGCAGTGACAATCGCCCACTGTTGGCAGAATATTGGTAAACAGGAGACGCACAAGCCGATGATTTTCTGCTTTGACTCCTTTTCATTCATCTTCGTGCGTGTGTCTGTTCCTGCCCCTGCTCCATCCTGACTTCACTCAGACGCTGAACCTCTCCCAGCTGAAAGTCATCTCCTCAGACCTTCCCCCCCCCCGGATGGTTTCCAATGATGTCATGGCCGCTCCCACTCCCGCCTCGACTGTACATTGACGCACTGCATCGAACAGCTGACCACGTGTGGCGTCACGCATGGGATCTCGAATCGTCTTTGCAGGGCAACACTTTCCACCCTCCAGGCTTCCAGCTTCAGTCCAAGCTCCATTCAGTGACTCTCGAAACAACAGATGCCTTGTCGACATCAAACACTTCCCCAGGTCTAGTGCCTCATCCATGGCAATGGCAGCATCGACAGCAATGGAAATGATGTGTGACGGAACCCTATGCTGAGCCCCTTGCCTTCCACTTTAGTTGTGGATGCTTGCAATGACACAGCCGTTCTCCTGAACTCATCTTTGCTGGGTTTCATTGTCAGTAACTTGTTTTCACCTACAGCAGCCCACAGCTAACAATGAATGGCCTCTTCCCTTTATCACCGTTACTTTTTTGCATATCTTTCATTCATTTGTTCTACAGTATCTCTCATGTCACCGTCGGTATCTCTCGTTTCACTTTTCCGTGACTTTCAGTCTGAAGAAGGAAGGGTCTCATCCCGAAAGCGTCACCCAATCTTTTTCCTTCTCTCCAGAGATGCTGCCTGGCCTGCTGAGTTATTCCAGCATGTTCTGCCTCCCTTCAGTATGAGCCAGCATGGGCAGTTCCTTTCTACACATTGCGGTCACACTGTTCAACCATTATCCCCCTGATACTCTGAACCCAGGCTGTTGAAAGATATCTCACCACAGTGCACATCGCTAGCTTGCTTGAGGCTGTGCTCCACACATTCACCTTTCCACAGTGTTGCACCCTTTACATAATGGACTCCTTCTGCTGGAAATCCCCTTCCCACAGTAATAACAAGGTTGTCTTTACATCCCTGCAATGATGTTAATCCGGTTGGGAGATATCTGGCTGGGAGAGAGGCCCGGATAGAGTGGATGCGGAGAGGATGTTCACACTAGTGGGAGAGTCTACGACCAAAGGGCATAGCCTCCGAATAAAAAGGCCTAACTTTAGAAAGGAGATGAGGAGGAATGTCTTTAGTCTGAGGTGGTGAATCTATGGAATCCATTGCCGCCAAAGGCTGTGGAGGCCAAGTCAATGGATTTTTTTTTTAAATTGTTTTTTATATAAAAGGTGGAGATTGATAAATTCTTGATTAGTACAGGAGTCAGGGGTAATGGGGTGAAGGAGAATGGGGTTAAATGGGATAGACCAGGCATGATTGAATGGCGGAGTAGACTTGATGCACGAATGGCCTAATTCCGCTCCTACGACTTATGAACATGAATATCTAAACAGTTAGGACTGCAAACCCATGGCTTTAAAGTTCTCTCCATGACCCAGAATGTGTATTTTAGGCACGGTGGTGCAGCGGTAGGGTTGCTACCTTACAGCACCAGGGGCCGGGATTCGATCCCGACTATGGGTGCTGTCTGTACAGAGTTCGTACGTTCGCCCCAAGGCCACCTGCGTTTCCTCCCACACTCCAAAGTCATACAGGTTTGCAGGTTAATTGGCTTTGGTACAATTGCAAATGGCCCCTAGAGTGGGTGTGATAGCGTTAGTGTACAGGGATCACTGGTTGGCATGGCCACGGCAGGCCAAAGGGCCCATTTCCACACTGCATCTCTAAACTAAACTGGCACAAACGTTCAACTGCCGGAAATGTCACATTTCCATTCACCAGCCTGTCATTTCATGGCAGCCTCTGCCTGTATAATCACTCCTAACGTATCAACAGTCTGAAGCAGGGCCTCGACCCAAAACCGTCACCCAATCCTTCTCTCCAGAGATGCTGCCTGTCCTGCCGAGGTACTCCAGCATTGTGTGTCTAACGTCAGCGTAAACCAGCATCTGCAGTTCCTTCCTACACAACTCCTAATTTATTCTCTCCCTTTGGCAACAGCCCTTGCATCATTTGGTCCAACAGGCTTTCCTCCCCTTGGGAAGACCCCGTATCCATCTCCTCATTCAGCCCAAGCTCCACACTCCTCTTCCGATGGGATTTCCTTGGATTCCACTCCACCTTTAGAATCAGAGTCATAGAGTGTGGAAACAGGCCCTTTGACCCAACTTGCCCACACTGGCCAACAATGTCCCAGCTACACTAGTCGTAGAGTGATAGAGTGTGGAAACAGGCCCTTCGGCTCAACTTGCCCACACTAGCCAACAATGTCCCAGCTACACTAGTCCCACCTGCCTGCGCTTGGTCCATGTCCCTCCAAACTTCTGCTATCCTCGTACCTGGCTAACTGTTTCTTAACCGTTGGGATAGTCCCAGCCACAACTACCTCCTCTGGCAGCTTGTTCCATACACCCACCACCCTTTGTGTGAACAAGTTACCCCTCAGATTCCTATTAAATCTTCTCCCCGCCACCTTGAACCCATGTCCTCTGGTCCTCGATTCTGGGCAAGAGATTCTGCGCATCTACTCCATCTATTCCTCTCCTTTCCTTCAAACCACAATCCCAGCGGCACAGCCAGGTGCAATGAGCTTTCCCCACTCGCAGTTTGTCAGTCGCTCATCCACAGCCATGTACATTAATTAGCCCAGTGCCAGTAATTATCTTGGCCGTGCAGAGGTGACTGAAACCCCTCCCGGTCACATTCCCCACGACTGCCTTGGTCACTTGCCAGTTGGCCCAGATTGACTATTCTGCGAGATATGTGCAGGGAAGGGATGCTGTAACGTGGGAATGTGATTGTGCCACCATCCCACCACAATGCCGGAGATAACATCGGGCTGGGTGAATCGGTGAGGACTAGGAAAGCACAGAAACGGTTACGGTTGGAACTGAGAATTGATCCCCAGATACCAGTGGAGAGAAGGCGTAGCTTTAACGGGACGTTTTCCAGCTTGATGCAATTCCGTGGCATCAATGGGAGGGGGTGGTTTCCTCGGACTCGAGTCAGGGCGACACGGCGGTAGAGTTGCTTACTTACAGCCCCCCGAGGCCCGGGTTCGATCCTGACTACCGGTGCTGTCTGCATGGAGTTTGTACCTTCTCCCCGGGACCTCGTGGGTTCTCTCCGGGCGCTCCAGTTTCCACCCACACTCCAAAGACGTACAGGTTTGTAGGTTAATTGGCTTCGGTAAAAATTGTAAATCGTGCGCCAAGTTTGCGTAGGATAGTGCCCGTGCACAGGGCGATCGCTGGTCGGTGCTGGGCCCGGTGGGCCGAAGGGCCTGTTTCCGCGCTGTAACTCTAAAGGCACGGGCACCGACAATTTAACCAACACTGGTGCAGGAACAGCAGTAAACCATCCGCAGACAACCACAACTGGGTATTGATCCACCTGAAAATTGATCAACCTGAGATTTTCACCTGACCCCTGCTGCTCCTCAAGTCTCGCCATTTGCAGATTGCCACCCCACCCTTCGTGGAGAAGTGGGCTTTCCAACCTGCCTTGAATTAAAGTTCGCACCCAATTATTCCTGTTACAGCAAAGACGTTGTCCAGCTGGAAAGGGTGCAGAGAAGATTTGTACGGATGCTGCCAGGACCTGAGGGCCTGAGCTATAGGGAGAGGTTGAGCAGGCTCGGACTTTACTCTTTGGAGCGCAGTAGGATGAGGGGTGGTATTATAGAGGTGTACAAATGCAGAGTCCCCCCCCCCCCCCCCCCCCCCAAGAGTAGGGAAACCAGAACCAGAGGACATACGTTTAAGGTGCGGGGGGGGGGGGGGGAAGAGAAGATTTAACAGGAACCTGATGGGCAATATATGGTGATAGGTGTATGGAACTAGCTGCCAGAGCAAGGTTGTTGAGGCAGGTACTATCACATTTAGACAGGTACATGGATAGGACAAGTTTAGAGGGATATGGGCCAAACACAGGCAGGTGGGACTAATGTAGATGGGGTATGTTGGTCGGCATGGACAAGTTGGGCCTGTTCCCATGCTGTGTGACTCATGCCATCTACCCCATTAAATGCCTTAATCTTCTTAGAACATTCCTAAATCGTGTAAAATCGCCAAAGATCGTCAATCGTTTATGCATCAACCTGACCCTTCAGTCGCAGCATGATACGGGAGTATCTCGGTGGCAGCTCCTCCAATATCCATGCCAAGAATGGAATAGAGAACTCCTCCTCAAATTTAAATGGTACAAACAAGGGCGGCACGGCCGTAGAGTTGCTGCCTTGCAGCGCCGGACACGGGTTAGATCCGGACTACGGGTGCTGTCTGTACGGAGTTTGTGCGTTCTCCCCGTGGGTTTTATCCGAGATCTTCAAGTTCAGATTTATTTGTCACATGCACCTTTGGTTTCCTCCCACACTCTGAAGATGCACAAGTTTGTAGGTTAATTGGCTTGGTACGAATGTAAAACAGTCCCCAGTGTGTGTAGGACAATGTTAATGTGCAGGGAGCGCTAGTTGGTGCGGACACGGTGGGTCAAAGGGCCTGTACCTCTAAACTAAACATCACGGGCAAGGCCTGCATTTATTCCCCAAATGGCCCCGAGAGGGGGCGAGCTGCCATCTTGGACCACTGTAGTATAGAGCATAGTTTAGAGAAACAGCGTGGAAACAGACCCTGAAGGTGATGATGGATATGTGGTACGAGCTGCCAGTGGAGGTTGTTGAGGCAGGTCTTACGACAATATTTAAAAGACATTTGAAACAGGTACACGAATAGGAAAGGTTTAAAAGGAAAAAAAAGACACAAATTGCTGGAGTAACTCAGCAGGTCGGGCATCATCTCTGGAGAACATGGATAGGCGACGTTTGGGTTCAGGACCCTGCTTCAGACTAATCTTTAGAGGGAATGTGTAGGAAGGAACTGCAGATGCTGGTTCACACTGAAGAGAGATGCAAAATGCTGGAGTAACTCAGCGGGTCAGGCAGCATCACTGGAGAGAAGGAATGGGTGGGTGATATTTTGGGTCGAAACCCTTCTTCAGTCTGAGGGTCAGGGAGAGGGAAACTAGAGACATGGATGGGTAAGGTGTGAAAAAGACAGATCAAAGCCGACAATTCACAAGGAAACGTAGAGTGTTCATTGTTGGCTGAGGGGAAAGTGACAACCTGGCACGCAAACTGTAAAATAAATAAACAGTAACATTGGAGGAACAGCACCTCATGCTTCACTTGGGCAGCTTACAACTCATTGATTTCACTAACTTCAAGTAACCCTTGCTTTTACTCTCTCTCTCTCTCCCCCACCCTAGTTCTCAGACTAGTTTCACTGTCCTCCTGTTTAATAATACTGTTTGTATGCCTGATTGTCATAGGTTTAAGGTGAAGATTTAATAGGAATCGGAGGGGTCACTTTTTCCACACAAAGGGTGGTGGGTGTATGGAACGAGCTGCCAGAAGAGGTAGTTGAGGCAGGGATCATCGCAACAATTAGATAGGTAAATGGTTAGGACAGGTTTAGAGGGATATGGGCCAAACGCAGGCAGGTGGGACTAGTGTAGATGGGACATGTTGGTCGATGTGGGCAAGTTGGGCCGAAGGGCCTGTTTCCACGCTGTATGAGTTTATGAACAGGCTGTTTGGACTGTGTTTCAACATCTCATTCAGGAGGGAGCTCCGTTAGCAACGAGCCAGTCCCTTGGTGCCTGACCTAGTTATGTGCTCACAGAACAGGTAGAGTTTTGGCTCTGCAGCTGAGAGCCCTGTTACTGCACCGTCCTCTCCAACTCGCCCAAAGAACGACAGAACAGCTGCAGTGTTACAAATCACTACAGTCGGAGGATGGACACACTGCTTGGGTAAATGTCACACCGGGAACGTTGCTTCCGCACGGCTCCAGGTACACATGGGAAGGAACAACAGGTGTTGACACGAACCCTCTCAGCTCACACCTGCCTGGTCCAGGGGTGGATAGCTGTGAATTGAAGAGTCAATCCCAAAACACGGGCTGTCAGAGACGTGACCTACTTAACGCTGAACGGAAGAGCCTCTGTTTGTTCGACCAGTGAATTAATGACCTGCCCTGATTGTGGGCGAGGCTGTTTATAAAATATAAAATGCGTTCTCTCAATAGATGGCATGGCAAAAAAAAAAACTAAACATGGAGTTTAATACCTTGATCAGTACGGGTGTCAGAGGTTATGGGCGAGAAGGCAGGACAATGGGGTTAGAAGGGAGAGATAGATCAGCCAGGACTGAATGACGGAGTAGACTTGATGGGCCGAATGGCCTAATTCGACTCCTATCACTTATGAAGAGCCGAGAAAGAGAAAAGAAAAAAAAAGGCCATGACCCGGGGGGGGGGGGGGGGGGGGGGGGGGGGGGGGGGGGGGGGGGGGGGGGGGGGGGGGGGGGGGGGGGGGGGGGGGGGGGGGGGAAGAGATGGGGAGGAATTTCTTTAGTCAGAGGGTGGTGAATCTGTGGAATTCATTGCCACAGGTGGCTGTGGAGGCAAAGTGAATGGATATTTTTTAAGGCAGAGATTAGAAAGATTCTGATTAGTACGGGTGTCAGGGGTTGTGGGAGAAGGCAGGAGAATGGGGTTGTGATAGGGAAAGGCAGATCAGCCATGATTGAATGGCGGAGTAGGCTTGATGGGCCGAATGGCCTAATTCTGCTCCTATCACTTGTGCCCTATGTTCCCCGAGCAAGCCGCTTGTAAACTGCCTGGTGAGGAGAGAAAAGGTTGTGCCGTCTGGCCTACTGTGGGTTGGTTTGTGGGTTAAGGATGGGACTGAATACCGATGAGAATGCAAGCTCATGCAGGAGAAACAAACCCCGGAATTAGACTAGTCACTCTTCCCGACTGTCTGTCGTCTCCCAACATCCAACCATTTTCTCCACTTCTGTGAAGCTGCAAGTATGAGGAGACACAAGGAACTGCAGATGATGTATTCCGGAGTTTAAAAAAAAACAAAATGCTGGAGTAACTCAGCGGGTCACTCCGGGGGACATGGGCAGGTAACGTTTTGCTTCAGGATCCTTCTTCAATCCCCAGAGATCCTGCCTGGCCCGCTGAGTTACTCCAGCACTTATGTAAATCCGCATCTGCAGTTCCTCGTCTCGACACCTCCTTTACCAGCTCATTTCATGTACGCACCATCCTCTGTGTGAAAAAGCTGCCCCTTAGGCTCCTATTGAATCTTTCCCCTCTCACCTTAAATCTTTGTGCTCTGGTTCAAGATTTCATAACCCTGATAAAAAGACTCTGCACTTTCACCCTATCTATAGCCCTCATGATTTTAGATTGTAATCTTGTAGAGCGTATACATCATACAGCTTGTAAACAGGCCCTTTGGCCCAACTAGCCCACGTCAACCAACATGCTCATGTACACTAGTCCCACCTGCCCATATCACCTCTAAAGCTACCCTAAACTACTTCACCTGTCCAATTGTTTGTTAAACATTGAGATACCCGTCTCATCTACTTCCTCTGGCAGCTTGTTCTATACACCTACCAGCCTTTCTCAGAATTTAGAGAGAGAGTTAGATAGGCTCTAGGGGCTAGTGGAGTCAAGGGGCTAGGGGAGAAGGCAGGCACAGATTGATAGGGGACGATCAGCCATGATTACAATGAATGGCGGTGCAGGCTCGAAGGGCCGAATGGCCTCCTCCTGCACCCATGTTCCCATTTTTTGAGGAACAAAGTCCAAGCTTGCCCAACCTCTCCCAATAGTTCAGTCCCTCGAGTCCTGGCAACATCCTCATACATTTTCTCTGCATTCCTTCCTATGCCAGGGTGACCAAGACTGAACATAACACTGTTAGTTGGCTGTTTTACTGCATTAGGAGGAGTTACATAACTGCAAGTTGAAACTGCTGTTTTGAAGCAAAATCTTTCAAAACGATCCCTGGTTATGATCGGTGATAATGGGAGGAATGTCAGGAGCATGAGCTAAACTAGCTGCAGGCAACAAAAAGGACCACTGCGTTGCTGCCGTTCACATTACGCATGTTCTGCCTTTCAGATTTCACTAATCGCGAACCAAAAATTAAGAGATAAGGAAAAAGGTTCACTCTCACTACATTAATGAGGAAAACTAACAATCGATTAAAAAATTTACAAGTAGTAACAAGGAACTGCAGATGCTGGCTTATACCAAAGATGGACACAAAGTGCTGGAGCAATTCAGCGGGTCAGGCAGCATCTCTGGAGACAAAGGATGGGTGACGTTTCGGGTCGGGACCCTTCTTCATTCTGAAAGTAGGTGAAGAAAGGACCCAGCCAAAAACGTTACCCATTCTTTATCTCCAGTGATGCTGCCTGACCCACAAAAAATAACATCTTCACTGCCTTTGGAAGAATTGTAGAGGCTGGAAAGAGTGCAGGGATAGTTTACAAGGATGTTGCCAGGATTCAAAGGCCTGAGCTGTAGGTAGAGCTATTGGGCAGGTGAGGACTATTCATTGGAGTGCAGGGGGTTGCAGGGAGATCTTATAGAGGTGAATAAAACCATACGATGAACAGATTGGGTGAATGCCCAGGGTAGTGGAATCAAGAACCAGAGGCCATATGTTTAAAGGTGAGAGAGAGAGGAAAGATTTAATAGGAACCCAAGGGGCAATGTTTTGACACAGTGTGTGATGGGTGGAGGCGAAACAGCTGCTCGAGGTGGTAGTTGAGGCAGGTTCTATCACAGCATTTAAAGGCACTTGGACAGGTACATGGATAGGAAAGGGTTAAAGAGATATGGGACAAACGTAAGCAAACGGGTAGGAAGGAACCGCAGATGTTGGTTTTCACCAAAGATAAACACCAAATGCTGGAGTAACTCAACAGGTCAGGCAGGATCTCTGGGAAAAAGAAATAGGTGACGTTTTGGGTCAAGACCCTTCTTCGGACTGAGCAGACAGCTTAGAAGGATGATTTTTTTTCCAAACGGACAGGTTGGGCCAAATGGCCTGTTTCCGTGTCGTAGGTCTCTGTGACTCAGTGGCGGGAACTTAATTTCCAGCGTGGGTTTGGAGCCCATGACGAAATGTCGCTTCTGATGAGCACCAGGATGTCACTTTAGCAATGCCAGCCTGGAACCGATACCCCCCAACCCCTCGCACATCCCTCCCTCCCCTCTCCTTCCACCGAAGAGTAGGCCCGAGTAACCAGACTCCCGAGACCATCACTATTGGTAAACGAGACACAGAACTCATTGTCCCAGGGAGGTGGTGCAATGGAACCCACAGTAAAGGGCATGTCCCACTTGGACGGCATTTGCGCCTCATTTACGCGTCGTATGTAAAATAGGTCGCGTCATGATGCGCGACGTTGCGCGCAAATCACGCATCATCACGCGTCAGCACAGCCGTCTAGTGCGCGTGACGTTATTAGAATACCCTGCGGCGTGCGGCAAGACGTTGACGTAACCATGCGATACACACGAGATGTCGGGACTCCAGAGTACGACGCCAATGCATCAGCGTGCGTACCAATGCGTCAGTGCATACGCGATACGTCACGCAGGAGGCGCGCGAGGATTACTAAATCCTGTACTAATTCCTGGAGTGCCGCATGACACCGCTCTTCACCGCATACGATTCCACGCCTCACCGTGCGCACCCCACGCGTCACGACACGTCGACCTAATTTACATACAACACGCAAGGGACGGCCAAGTGGGACAGGCCCTTAAGTCACTACACACTCCATCCCAGCCTGCAACCTGTGCATCATTCGATACGGCAAACGTTTAAACTGCAGCAACATTCCCGTTGTTCAGGTCATAGATTTTAGTTTAGTTCAGCGATGTGGCGTGGCGCGCTGTTCGGCCCACCGGGTCCGTGCCGACCAGCGATCCCCATACACCAACTCCATCCTGCAAACTATCGACAATTTACAATCTTTGCCGAAGCCAATCAACCTGCTAAACCTGTGCGTCTTTGGAGTGCGGGAGGAAACCGCAAGCGGTCGCGGGGAGAACGTACAGTACAATCTCCATACAGACAGCACCCGTTGTCAGGATCGAACCCGGGTCTCTGGCGCTGTAAGGCAGCAACTCCACCGCTGTGCCACTTGCAGCGCCAAATAGTTTGATCTGGCAGCAAGTCCATTAATCTAAAAACAAAGTGCAGCACTTCAGAGCAAGACTTTGAACAGCAGCTCCCCTCTCCCCCCCCCCCCCCTCAGGCACACTAATCTCGCTGTCACGGTGGTAGGTTATCTGGAGAAGAGAAAACTCACTCCATTACTCACAGTAACATTCCTCCTCCCTGATAACATCTGCACATCAAGCTAAATATTTAATCTTGGCAACGAGAAATCTCTCTCAGAACAGGGACGGTTTCGCACAACCTACTGAAAGCACATTAAACAAAAGCAACAGCACCTATTTATAATTCACTATAAAAAAGTTTAATTTAATTTTCACAGTCCCATGTATCACATGAACAAGGAACAAATGCATTTTACATCTGCTTTGGGCTTTAACTGTTAACTCACACATGTTCTGTGTTAATCTCAGTCCATTAGCCACCTCAACGGCATCCATGTTTGAGGTTGCCTAGTAACCTGTGCTCTGTAGGCATAAGGTTCATCTGTTAGGCCCAATTGATAAGATCATGTGATGGGAGCAGAATTAGGGTATTCGGCCCATCAAGTCTACTACGCCATTCAATCATGGCTGATCTATCTGTTCCTCCAAACCCCATTCTCCTGCCTTCTCCCCATAACCCTTGACACCAGTACTAATCAAGAATCTATCTCTGGCTTAAAAATATCCATTCACTTGGCCTCCACAGCCTTCAATGGCAAAGAATTCCACAGATTCACCACCCTTTGACTAAAGAAATTCCTCCTCTTCTCCTTCCCAAAGGAACGTCATTTAATTTTGAGACGATGCCCTCTGGACCTCGACTCTCCCACCAGTGGAAACATCCTCTCCACATCCACTCTATCCAATTCGGTAATTTTCAATGAGAACCCCACCCCCCCCCTTCATCCTTAAACTCCAGCGACTACAGACCCAGTGCCGTCAAACGTTCATGATATTTTAACCCACACATTCCTGGGATTATTCCCACCCTGCACCTTCTTCCCCTTCCCCTCCCCCCACCCAACCCCTCCCCCTCCAACCTCCTGGTGATTAGAACTAGCAAATAAATAAAGTATGATGGCATCTGACTTCCGGATCCACTATTGGGAAAAGTTGGACATTGAGCCAAGGTTGGTACTTTATCATTTATGGGACAAGTTAACTGGGAAGAGTGAGAGAGGGAGTCAAAGGGTGAGAGTGGCAGAGTGCAAGGTCTGAGGGAAAGGGAGTAGAGAAAGGGTGGGAAGGTCACAATGGCAGAATGTGACTTGGTAGTTTGGATTCAGAACTAGCTTACTCATAGACGATAGTGAATAGTGGTAGAAAGGTGTCATTCCAGCTAAAGGTCTGGGACCAGCGGTGTTCCACAGGGATTTATACGACATGTCTTGGACATGAATGTAGATACAAAATGCTAGAATAACTCAACGGGTCAGGCAGCATCTCTGGAGAACATGGATAGTTGACATTTTGGACCGCTCTGAAGAAGGATACCGACCCGAAACATCCCCTATCCGTGTTCTCCATAGATGCTGCCTGACCTGCTGAGTTACTCCTGCACTCCATGGTTCCTTGTTTGTAAACCTGTTTCTGCAGTTCCTTGTTTCTATATTTGGCATAAATGTAAATGGGTCAGAGAGAAAGTTTGCAGATGACACAAACATTGCAGTGGAGAAATCTGTCAAAGGATACAACAGGATGCAGATCGGTTACTCATATGGGCAGAGAAATGGCAGATGGAGTTTAATCCGGATGTGAAATGTGTTACAATTTGGGAGGTCGAAGGCAAGGAGAAAGTATACATTTAATGGTCAGACCTTTAACAACGCCGGCATCTTGGGGTCTAAATCGGTAGTTCCATTAAAGTGGCAAACCAAGTAGAATAAAGTAGTAAATAAACCATATACTATGTTTGCCTTCATCGGTCAGGGCATCGTGTATAAGAGTCAGGATGTCATGTTACAGCTTTGTTAAACTAGGGATGGGCTGCATGTTGAGTACTGCGTGCAGTTCTGGTCTCCCCCGTTGCAGGAAGGATGCGGTGGCTGTGGAGAGGGTGCAGATGATGTTTACCATTGTGCCTGGATTACAGATTATTAGCTCCAAGGAGATGTTGCACAAATTTGGATTGTTTTCTCTGGGTCGTCAGCAGTTGAAGGGACACCTGATAGACGTTTATTCAGCATTTCAAGAGGGTAGATAGTCAGAACCTTTTTCCCTGGGGAGGGAATGTTAAAGCATTTAAAATTAAAAAAAAAAAAAATTCTTTAAAATGAAAGATGGAAAATATAAAGGAGATATGCTGGGCAAAGTTTTTAAATTACACAATGAGTGATAAGTATATGCTGCCAAGGGGGGTGGAAGCAGATGCGGTAGTGGCCTTGAAGATGCTTATAGATATGGATACGCAGGGAATATGGAGGGATATGGACCATGTGCAAACAGAGGGGATTAGCTTCATTTGACATCAAGTGTGTCAGCTCCGGCCAAGTATATTAATTGGACTTGTCATAGCTATGCTTGTTCAGGTTTAGTTTAGAGATACAGCGCGGAAACAGGCCCTTCGGCCCACCGGGTCCTTGCCGACCAGCGATCCCCGCATATCATAGCAACATAGAAAATAGGTGCAGGAGTAGGCCATTCAGCCCTTCGAGCCTGCACCTCCATTCAATATGATCATGGTTGATCATCCAACTCAATATCCTGTACCTGCCTTCTCTCCATACCCCCCCGATCCCTTTAGCCACAAGGGCCACATCTAACTCCCTCTTAAATATAGCCAATGAACTGGCCTCAACAACCTTCTGTGGCAAAGAATTTCAGAGACTCACCACTCTCTGTGTGAAAAATGTTTTCCTCATCTCAGTCCTAAAGGAATTCCCCCTTATCCTTAGACTGTGACCCCTTGTTCTGGACATCCCCAACATCAGGAACAATCTTCCTGCATCTAGCCTATCCAACCCCTTAAGAATTTTGTACGTTTCTATAAGATCCCCCCTCAGTCTTCTAAATTCTAGCGAGTACAAGCCAAGTCTATCCAGTCTTTCCTCATATGAAAGTCCTGACATCCCAGGAATCAGTCTGGTGAACCTTCTCTGTACTCCCTCTATGGCAAGAATGTATTTTCTCAGATTTGTAGACCAAAACTGTACGCAACACCCCAGGTGTGGTCTCACCAAAACCCTGTACAACTGCAGTAGAACCTCCCTGCTCCTATACTCAAATCCTTTCGCTATGAATGCTAACATACCATTTGCTTTCTTTTTGTATCAACACTCTCCTACACCCACTAGGGACAATGTTTACATGTACACCAAGCCAATTAACCTACAAACCTGCACGTCTTTGGAGTGTGGGAGGAAACCAAAGATTTCGGAGAAAACCCGCGCAAGTCACGGGAAGAACGTGCAAACTCCGTAGTCGGGTTGGAACCCGGGTCTCCGGCGCTGCATTCGCTGCCAGGCAGCAACTCTACCCCTGTGCCACCGTGACAGCACTGACCTTTGCTCCTGACCATTTTTAAGACTCAATTTGGAAACGAGATTTTCCAAGTAGATCATTGCGCAAAGAATGCTCTCAGCCCAACAATCAAACCTGCAAGAACCTGCCACAGGTAAAGATCAATGTCAGCACTCATAAACAAACTGTTCCATCTTCACATCTTAGCCAGATAAGGCAGCAATTGACTTGCATTTTTCACAGACTGGTTTAGAGCGTTCAGTGTTCACACTATATGTCAACTCCTCCAGAACAAAGTAGCCAAAGGCAGTTTGGTCAACGGCTATCTGGGGAACCTGTATTCCACCCACTGGGGTAACTCCCAGATTCACAAGTTATAGGAGTAGAATCAGGCCGTTCGGCCCATCAAGTCCTCTCCGTCATTCAATCATGGCTGATCTCCGCCTCCTAATCCCATTTTCCTGCCTTCTCCCTACAACCCTCGACACCTGTTCTAATCAAGAATTTGTCTTACCTCTGCCTTAAAAATATCCACCGGCTTGGCCGCCACGGCCCTCTGTGGCAATGAGTTCCACAGATTAACTACCGTCTGACAGGAGAAGTTCCTCCTCGCCTCCTTTCTAAAGGAGCGCCCTTCACAATTCTGAGGCTATGACTGGTCCTAGACTCTCCCACCAGTGGAAACATCCTTTCCACATCCACTCTATCTATGCCTTTCATTATTCTACAAGTTTCAATGAGGTTCCCCCCCCCCCCCCCCCAACCTACTAAACTCGATCGAGGAGAGGCCCAGTGCTGTCAAACGCTCATCATATGTGAACCCACGCATTCCTGGAATCATTCTTGTAAATCCTCCGCTGGACCCTCTCCAGAGCCAGCACACCCTTCCTCAGATACGGGGCCCACATTTGCTCACAGTACTCCAAATGCGGCCTGACCAGCTCCTCAGAGAGCCTCAACCTTACATCTCTATTCATGTGGCTGCCTTTCATTCCCCACTCTGACCCCTCTGTCGCTGACCTCTGACACTGCTACAATGGGGGCAAACGCATGCTTGAGGCACGACACTTTATCTCCCACCTTGACCCATTGCAGCCTTCAAGATTCAAATACCGAAGTCTAGAAATTCCAACAACCTGCTCCCTCTGCACCAAACCTGATCACTTCCACAGTCAGTCATCCCATGTCAAGGAGCTTTAACTGCATAATCCCAGTTGCAAAGTACTGCTTGTGCAGTTTGCAAACATCAACCACCTAATTGCAACGTTACCATCCATATGCACGACGCACTGGAGACCCAACAGCGACCAGCGTTCACAGAAGGCCTGACAATTACCGCCCAGCTGTTATCCGGCAACTGAACCATCCCACCACAACCAGGGGGCAGTGCTGAACTGCTATCTGCCTCTCTGGTGGCCCTTGGACTACCCTTGATCGGACTTTGCTGGCTTCACCTTGCACTAAACGTTATTCCCTTATCAAGTATCGGTACACTGCAAATGGCTCGACTGTAATCATGTCCTGTCTTTCTGCTGACTGGTCAGCAAGCAACAAAAGGCTTTTCGCTGCACCCGTGACAATAAACTAAACTCTCAAGTCCCTGTGGACACAGCAATGTTCCCTCTCCAGGGACACGGTGGATGGGGGGGGGGGCAGGCGGACGCGGGCAGAACCCTCGCCTGCCCGCCGCCTGGACCCTGCGAGTGGCGTCAGTCGTTCATGTGCGACTTTCTAGTTGGACGTGTTGGACATTTCCCACGGCCCTGCATTCCACGACTATCTAAACCCACCCCAGTCAGACTTATCTCCAACAGCCACCATCAACCCATCAATCACCCTTTGGCAATCGTACCTCATCCTTTGAGAGGCACTCCCTTCAGTCTCTCCATCCTCTGCCTCCCTCGTGTGGAGAGGGTTAGTGCACGGGGTGGTTCATAAGCTCTCGGAGCAGAATTAGGCCACTCGGCCCATCGGGTGCACTCTGCCATTCAACCATGGCTGATAGAGCGATAGAGCGTGGAGACAGGCCCTTCTGCCCAACTTGCCCAGACCAGCCCACATATCCCAGCTACAGTCTGAAGAAGGGTCTCGACCCAAAACATCACCCATTCCTTCTCTCCAGAGATACTGCCTGTCCCGCTGAGTCACTCCAGCATTTTGTGTCCATATCCCAGCTACACTAGTCCCACTTGCCTGCGCCTGGTCCATATCTCTCCAAATCTGCCCTATCCACATACCTGTTTAACTGTTTCTTAAACATTGGGATAGTCCCAGCCTCAACTACCTCCTCTGGCAGCTTGTTCTGTACACCCACCACCCTTTATGCGAAAAAGTTACCCCTCAGGATTCTATTAAATCTTTTCACCTTCAGTTTAAACCTATGACCTCTGGTCCTCAATTCACCTACTCTGGGCAAGTGACTCTGTGCATCTACCCAAATCTATTCCTCTAATAATTTTATACACTACAGGATCACCCCTCATCCTCCTGCGCTCCATGGAATAGAGTCCCAGTCCAATGATAGAGGTAGCCCATACCCTCTAGCCAAAAGAACATCCTCGTTATTTATCTTTCCTCTCAACCGTATTCTCCTGCCTTCTCTCCATAAACCCTGATACTCTTACTAATCTCTTCGGCTTGTACTCGCTGGAATTTAGAAGATTGAGGGGTGATCTCATAGAGACTTACAAAATTCTTAAGGGGTTGGACCGGCTAGATGCAGGAAGATTGTTCCCGATGTTGGGGAAGTCCAGGACAAGGGGTCACAGTTTAAGGATAAGGGGGAAGTCTTTTAGGACCGAGATGAGAAAATCATTTTTCACACAGAGAGTGGTGAATCTGTGGAATTCTCTGCCACAGAAGGTAGTTGAGGCCAGTTCGTTGGCCATATTTAAGAGGGAGTTGGATGTGGCCCTTGTGGCTGAAGGGATCAGGGGGTATGGAGAGAAGGCAGGTACAGGATACTGAGTTGGATGATCAGCCATGATCATATTGAATGGCGGTGCAGGCTCGAAGGGCCGAATGGCCTACTCCTGCACCTAATTTCTATGTATGTTTAATGACCAATCTGTAAATCTAGACCGTAGAAATATCCGTAGAAATATCCATTGACTTGGCCTCCATAGCCGTCACTGGTTGCCGGGGACTGGGTGGGCTGAAGGCCCCGTTTCTACGCTGTAGCTCTAAAGTCTAAAGTAAGGGCGAAAGAACAGGCCGAGAAAAACAACCTATTACAACCAAGTCGACTCAGTCCCCACATCGTCTTCAGTGCATTGACTTAACTAGGAAACGCGACCAAAGATAGACACGAAAAGTTGGAGTAAATCAGCATTACGGGACAGGCAGCATGTCTGGATCGCATCTCCACCCAGAGATGCGGCCTGTCCCGCTGAGTTGCTCCAGCATTTGGTGTCCATCTTCCGCGTAAACAAGCGATCTGCAGTCCCTTCCCACACATGGTAGCGTAACGGGTTTACCCAGAGTGGAGCTCCTTGGCATCTTGCGACGGATGCTCGTCGATAACATCGCAGGACCAAGATGCTTTACGCAGCCGAGGTTGCAGGGTCAAGGGCTGAGGATCCATCGGTCCGTAGGTGCCGGCCGCCGGGAGAGAGTGTTTCCTGCTGCTCTTTCTTGGGAGCGTGCCGTGGATGGAGACGCTCTGGAGGTAACCGGAATGCTGGCCGGAGAGGAGACCTCCCTTGTCCAGCGCCTCCATCGAGGATGCCAGAGAGCACTTGCGGTCGCTGTGCTGCTTGCGGGGTAAGCTGGCGTACTTCCCTGCAGCCATCATCCTCAGCTCTGCAATTGGAGAGACAAACAGTAACCGTAAGCACACCCCGCTAACCATTAGCACCCAAGGTTAACCGTTGCACAAAAGCTGCCTTTAAGGCTTCATGGCCATTCAAACCCATTTGTTTATTTAGCTTTAGTTTTGGAGATACAGTGTGGAATCAAGTCCTTTGAACCACCAAGCCCACACCGACCAGCCATCACCCAGAGACGAGATCTATCCTGCACACGAAGGACAACTTACAGAAGCCAATTAACCCACAAACCTGCCCGTCTGGTCTGAAGAAGGGTCCCGACACGAACCTTCACCTATTCTTATTCTCTAGAGATGCTGCCTGACCCGCTGAGTTACATAGAAAATAGGTGCAGGAGTAGGCCATTCGGCCCTTCGAGCCTGCACCGCCATTCAATATGATCATGGCTGATCATCCAACTCAATATCCTGTACCTGCCTTCTCTCCATACCCCCTGATCCCTTCAGCCACAAGGGCCACATCCAACTCCCTCTTAAATATGGCCAATGAACTGGCCTCAACTACCTTCTGTGGCAGAGAATTCCAGAGATTCACCACTCTCTGTGTGAAAAATGTTTTCTCATCTCGGTCCTCAAAGACTTCCCCCTTATCCTTAAACTGTGACCCCTTGTCCTGGACCTCCCCAACATCGGGAACAATCTTCCTGCATCTAACCTGTCCAACCCCTTAAGAATTTTGTACGTTTCTATAAGATCCCCCCTCAATCTTCTAAATTCTAGCGAGTACAAGCCGAGTCTATCCAGTCCTTCTTCATATGAAAGTCCTGACATCCCAGGACTCCAGCACTTTGTGTCTATCACTAGGTTTCAGGCAGGATAGGGGCATTTGAACACTTCACAATGGGCCGAAAGTGAAAGTGTTAGGAATGTCAACTCGAAACTCAAACCAGCTTAAAGTGGAATGTAATAAAAAGGAACTGCAGATGCTGGTTTATACTAAAGATAAGACACAAAATGCTGGAGTAACTCAGTGGGTCAGGCAGCATCTCAGGAGAAAATGGACAGGAGACGTTTTGGGTCTTTTCAGTTTTAACTGGGGTGGAAACCTTTTTATGCCATTTCTATTATAATCATAGGAAGGTTAGAATCCTAGAGTCAGTCACACAGAGACAGGCATTTCGGCCCATTCTATCCCTGCTGCCCATCCATTGACGAGGGGTGTAGATTGGGTAGATATTTACCCAACACCCTGGGTGTCACTGGTTTATGTTAAGAGGCTAGGAGATTTGGAAGGAATCTGATAAGATTGTTTTCACTGGTTGCAATCCTGACCCTCAGCTAGAATGGGTTTAGACAGAGAACTTTTCAAATACTTAATAACTAGAAACAAGGAACGGCAAGTGCCGGTTTACAAAAGGGGACGCGAAGTGCTGGAGTAATTCAGTGGGTCAAGCAGCATCCCTGGAGAACACAGATGGGTGACGTTTTCGGGTCGGAACCCTTCTTTAGACTGATTCCTATCTAGAGGTGCTCTTAAATCATTAAATTACAAGTTCTGGTAAGTGGGATTAGTATAGATGAGCATTGGAGGTTAGAATGGGCAGAGTGGGCCGAAAGGCCTGTTTCTGCGCTGCACACTAACCTGCTTTTTGAAAAGCGATTCCCGAATACACGCGCTGTATACGTTGTCAAACCACGTGTAACTTAACAACATTGGAATAGGCTCAAATATAAAAACAATCAGAGCCTCTAACAAAATCAGTTCACATCCAATTTACACTCATTTGTTGCTAATTTGCCCAGATGCATATCATAAGTGGATCAAGAATGTTAGCACAAAGAACTGAGGATAGGCACTAAATGCTGGAGCATCTCTGGACAAGAAGAATAGGAGACGTTTCGGGTCGAGACCTTGCTGGTTTACAAATAAAATGCTGGTTTACAAATAAAGACAAAATTCTGGAATGACTCAATGGGTCAGGTAGCATAAAAACATGGAAAGTAGGTGTAGGCCATTCGGCCCTTCGAGCCCACACCACCATTCAATATGATCATGGTTAATCATCCAGAATCAGTACCCCGTTCCTGATTTTTCCCCCCCATATCCCTCGATTCCATTAGCCCTAAGAGCTAAATCGAACTCTCTCTTGAAAACATCCAGTGACTTGGCCTCCACTGCCTTCTGTGGTAGAGAATTCCACAGATTCACAACTCTCTGGGTGAAAAGGGTTTCCCTCATCTCAGTCCGAAATGGCCTACCCCTTATTCTTAAAGTTGACCCCTGGTTCTGGACTTCCCCCAACATGGGGAACGTTTTTCCTGCCTGTCTAATCCCTTAATGACGAAGGGTCCTGAGGTAAAACATCACCCGGAGATTGTCTTCTGGAGATGCTGCCTGATCCACTGCATTACTCCAGTGCTTTGTGTCGTTCCAAGTGGACCAATGTTTGCTTCCTTTGCTGCCATTTCCCCAATCATAAGTTCTAGGAGAATTCAGGCCATTCAGCCCATCGAGTCAACCCCGCCTTTC